>JAYMFT010396297.1:0-19276 GCA_038088735.1 Panulirus argus
TCTCTCTCTCTCTCTCTCTCTCTCTCCCTCTCTCTCTCTCTCTCTCTCTCTCCCTCTCTCTCTGTCACTCCCTCCCCTGTGTGGCTGTGGCAGAGCATAAATTACCACCAGTTGATGTCATGACAAACACTTCAACGAACGAAAGACTCACATTTAAATTCGTTTTGAGAAAAAAAAGAAGAATCAGAAGTGTTCCCTTGTCCGTTCCTGGTTCGAATCTCCTCCCCGGAGAGAGCGAACCAAGCCAAGCCGAACCACCCCCCCACCCCCACCCCCACCTTCCCTCGCCCCTTCCTGCAGTCGGAGCTGGGAACTTTTCTTTTTTTTTTTTACCCCGTTCACACTTTCCCATAAATTTCCCACGGCAGTATATTCTCTCCATACCACACGGTGTATCCTCTCATCTTTTCTTTTCTCTCTCTCTCTCTCTTTCTTTTTTCCCTTCCACCGACCGTTGAGCCGGAGGGAGCGGTGGGTGGAGGGGTGCCTCCTAATTCTTTACAGTCCAGTCTCTATACCACAGATGTTTCCCCCCCATCCTAACACTCCCTCCTCCACCAAATCTCCCCTCCATCCCATCTCCCCTCCACCCCATCTCCCCTCCAACCCCCATCTCCCTAACTCTCGCTGCCAACACGACTTAACGTCTGGGAATTTCTTGTTCCCTGACAACCTCACTGCGACACCGCCCTGGCGCCTGACAACGACCTGACAACACCGAGAGTTCCTGATATTTTCTGGTCGTTCCGTGTCCCTCCTTCCTTCCTTCCCACGCCCGCCCCTCGGCCTCTCCTCTCACACCGCCACCCAACTCTGCCGCCCACGCTGCAACTCTACCGCCCGCGCTACAACACTGCCACACACACTACAACTCTGCCGCAAACACTACATCTCTACCGCCCACACTACAACCCTGCCGCCCGCACTACAACCCTGCCGCCCACACCCAACCTTGCCGCCCGCACCCAACTCCGCCGCCCACACCCGCATAATTCCCCCAACACGGTATATTTCGCTGCCAAATCACAGTAAATCAGTTCATTACCTCGTATCGCTCTCCAACTAACGCCGGGTTTAAAGGCGATAATCCTGAGTTACAACGGCAGTAAAAGACCTGCAGGCGACGTGTCCATTACCGCCATTAAGCCCGTTAATCATCCCTTGCCTAAAACACATCGAGAGAGTTAATTATGCTGCCAATGTAACTGATCACACTTTTTTTTTTTTTTCACGCTCGACCTGAATGCCAAATCCTGTTCTGCTGACGCCGTCCTCAAAATGAGTGTGTGTGCGTGTGTGTGTGTGTTGGGAGTGTGTGTGTGTGTGTGTGTGTGTGTGTGTGTGTGTGTGTGTGTGTGTTGGGAGTGTGTGTGTGTGTGTGTGTGTGTGTGTGTGTGTGCGCGCCCATAGTGACCACAGAGTGCAATATTCACCCTCCCGTCCGGCACTACTTAAAACATGCACACCGCCATCATTTAAACCCATCGCCATCGCCACCTGACGCCCCTCCCGTCCCTGAGGTGGTGGGGAGAGGCGCCCTGGCTGACACCTGCCTTTTGACCTGTGGCCTCCGGAGAGCACCTGGGCTCCTCCTCGCTCACCCGACCCTCCGACCTGTTGTGGCCTGGCGTCTTCGGGAAACATCAAATGGATTCCTGGTCCCGTTATTCGAATTCAACTCACCTGAGATGGAGATACCACCCCCCACTCGCCTCCAAGAGTGGGAACACTCCCACTCACTTACCGGAGAGGGATCTCTTCCACTCACCTACCAGAGAAGGACCACTCGACCATACCTTCCAAGGGAGGACCACTCCACCACACCGGCCAAGGGAGGATCACTCTACCATACCTACCAGAGAAGAACCACTCCGCCACACCGGCCAAGGGAGGACCACTCCACCACACCCACCAAGGGAGGACCACTCCACCACACCCACCAAGGGAGGACCACTCCCACCACACCTCCCAGGCGGAGGTGCTCAGCCTGGAGACACCCGATGACACCAATTACTAGCACAGTGTGGTGGGAGAGTCGTCGTCGTCACTAGCGACCCAACGACCACTCGCGATGGTTATATGGCGCCGGTCGGTGCGTATCATAAATGACCCCCTGATTCTGGGGGACGCCCCCATCAACTCAAAGCACACGACACTCACACACCAACAGTCTTTCAGTGACACTAACCACCCCATCCCACAACCCTAGATGATCAATAAACCACGTGTGACATATTAAAAACCCGTATGATAATTACTCCAATCAACAGGAGACATAATCACTCATATCTGACTTATCCAGCTGACCCCTAAACCCCCTGGAGATAATTACCCACATTAACTGGCAAACAACGATAATTTCTTACCAAACAACCTCACCCAACAGTTCAGCAATCACTGGCCCATAAAACCTAATAATGCTGAACCGAATTATCAGACCCCCTCCCCCATAATCCGCTATAACTGCCTCGGTTATCTGGGAGCTGCTAATCCTGATATTTCTACCCTCTGATTTGACGCCGCCTGACATTCACGGTAATTACCCTCCATTCTCCGTCTCCCCCACCCTAATTGCCCAACAGTTATCACTCGTAAAGCCAACATAAATGTCAACAAAATCCCTTACTTCTTTACTCCCACTGGAGACTAATCTGTCTTCTCGTCTCTCTGAGCAAATCTTTTACGATCTCTCGCCCAGCCGTAGTCTCCCAAGGTACGTACATACAAGGGTCCTCTATACCAATCTCACACTGTCCCATGTGTCATGCATGTAACCATGATAGTCATCTATAGCGGCTCTCCCACAGTGAACTATGGTGGGTGGGTGGGTGGGTGGGTCTGGTAAGCCTTGGCATTTAATCTGACCTCCTTTTAGTAAGACTCAAGTCACGGGGACAGGCCAAAGGCAGCATTAAATGCTCTTAAGGAGTTAGAGATACGAGACTTTTGAACTGGTAAGACATAAACTACCTAAATTGCTTTAATTTATATCCATTTGAATCATTCTGCTTAATGAAAAGCACAGCAGATTCTACTTTCTGAATAAATAGCAATCAACCGAAGAATTCCATGTGTTTAAGATAAACAATACATATGTTTTATAGTCTAGTAATTAAATCTAACGCAACGTTTTGTTATTCTGTCTTAAAACTGACGCAGCAAAAATGTTAAAAGTTTAAAAAACTCCACAAAGTTAAAAAAAAAGTTGTTAATTCGCCTTCGCTAACCAAGACGGTAATTCCCAGGCACAGAGCGAATGACAGGAAGTTAGGCTATATAACAGGGATCTCTTGTCTATAATTATAGTTTTCTTGAAGTATCGTGAAATGTTATTTTGTTTTGAATTTCCTTATCTTTTCCAACACACGAACCTCTGTTGTTTCGCGAAAATGTATATTTTGTCAATGTGAGACCGCGAAGAGAGTACTTACTTATTTAACTTACTTACTTACGTGTACTTACGGCGTAATTATGCCTAAGGGCTAAGGCTAGGGGCTGAGGGCGTAACACTCACCGCAGGGAAAGTAACAGAGTTACGGAGAACGAATCGTGCGAGTTACGCGTTGCCCCAAGCGTTACTTGCGTAAGACGGAGAGACTGTACACGCACAGGTAACCTGGGGCCCCCCCCCCCAAAAAAAAAGGAGCGACATTCGACAGCCACTGAAGTGCTGGCTCACCGCGCACCCGTCACTAACAACGCTCCCGATACTCAAACGGGTGTGTGTACGGTGGAGAGAGAGAGAGAGAGAAGAAATAAAAACAGGACACCTAAGAAAAGTTGGGTCTAACCAGCGTCAGAAGTTGTGGTGGAGGCGTTCATGAATTTGTACACAGTGAGGCCGGCAGCAGCTAGGGGGCGCTGGAGGGCGCGTGTGGCTACCCCGCTGGTGCTGGCGCTAACGACGTATGGATGGTGGTGGTGGTGGGCGATGGTGGTGGGTGGTGGTGGTGGTGACTGCCATCTGACGGCCACTGGCCAAAGCTTCCTGTATGTGCGTTGAAAACAAACAACGTTGGCTCGACGGCCAAGATGTCTGGATAACACAGATGATGACACTATCTCTCTCTCTCTCTCTCTCTCTCTCTCTCTCTCTCTCTCTCTCTGCATGAGATTCCTCTAATACCCTTTACCTACAGAAGGGACCTGGGGGGGGGGGGGAATCTTCAGGACGCCCTCCCAACTCTCCCTCTAGTTCATAACAGCAGCACGGCAGACCCAGACCATAGACCACAGTAGACCCAGACCATAGACCACAGTAGACCCAGACCACGGACCATAGCAAGACCCACACCACGGACCACAGTTTGGGATTTCTCCCCCTCCTCCTATACCCTTTCTACCTTTAAGAGCCGGATCTACAAACACCTACGGAGTCCTGATTGATTTCAACTTTCTTTTTCTCTCACTTTTTTTCCTCTTCGCCCGAGGTGGCCTTTGATTGGGGCATGTGTGGCCCGTGCCGTGTCCGTCACTGGAAATAAAGAAAAAGGGAGGGGGAGCGGAGGGAGGGGTCTTCCTCCTGGAACCACGGGGCCCCTCAACGGTGGGAGGACCAACCCGCCCAGGGTTGTGGTCGAACTCCTCAACACCTGGCGATCAAACGCCCACGGCCGCGGCGTCTGCGGAACACCCGCGCGCGCGTTACCTCCCCCCCATCTCTCCCTCTCTCTCTGGCCTCTAGAAATCACTGGCATCCTGAGCGGTGGGGGTCGAGCAAAGCCACTGACCACCTCCCGTCGCCACTCGTAAAACGACTTCGAGCATCACGGGAAACGTACCCGTGTTGCTGTGATGATGGCCCGGGACGGCACGGCCTTGCCCTGCGGCAGCGGGAGGATCAGCCGTCCTCGTCGTCGTCAGGCCAGGCAGGACAAGACGACAGCAGAGCAGCGGAGACGAGGAGGTCGTCTGCGCTGCCGTGATAGAATCAACTTGGTGTAAGAGCTCGGGGTGGGGGGGATAGGAGCGAGCCCAAAGCTGACCACGACTCCCAACTCGCACACCGACGAGAGAGAGAGAGGAATTCTTTTGATGTCGTTCCAAGGCCTTTGAAGACTTCCAGATCAAGGAGAATGTATTCACGGAGGCAAAGAGAATACCTTTTATTTACCCCCGACATGTTCCCACTCAAGTGATTTACCTGAAATAGATTCAACATGTACAGAAGACACATTTAGCGCACGAGGTATAAGATATGTTTACCGGCGAATGATAAAAATCGGGGCGCAACCAAGTATTCCTTTCCCTTTCAACAGCCGTGTATGATTCTGCCTTCCAGCCTGTGTGTGTATATATATATATATATATGATATTGGCCATAACCATTACTATATATATCCTCGACCCAATCCTGAAAATCTCACACAATGAACATCAGAGAATTTTCTCAAAAGCTCGGGGTGGGTGATGCATACGTGCCCATATTGTTTTCTTTATGAACAGCTATTCCGTATTTCCAAAGGTCTCATTCGTTCCAGTATAGAGCACTACTTGTACATCTAGGGTGGGGTCTTCCTCCACCTCTCTCCGAGCCAGAATGGAATCAGACATGTTACACTTTGCCATCTTCATCAAACACTTCCCTTCAGCCATCCGATTCCGTCCGTCGCGATGTTGCTTCCCTCTCTCTGTTCTACATGTATCATTTCTGTCCCTGCTTTGGTGTTTGTGTGCGTGTGTGTGTGTGTGTGTGTGTGTGTGTGTTGATATGTATACAGGGAGGAAGCCAAAGACGGCTCATATGAACACAAAGTAGGAGTCAACTGAAATACCATTCACTCCTGCAAACACATACACCTGAGCCCATTGTATGTAAGGTAAAGCGGAACACTTGATGCACAGCCCTATTGAAACATCAGTAGAATTGCAGTGATCAGTTACTTCTCCTGCAGTTCATTATCATCACTGCTGGCAGTGAAGACACGGCGGTGTGCAATGAGGCAACAACACGGGAGCTCTACCCCAGCCAGTCAGTCTCCAGCTCACCACAACCAGTCAGTCTCCAGCTCACCACAACCAACCAGTCTCCAGGTCACCACAATCAGTCAGTCTCCAGCTCACCACAACCAGTCGGTCTCCAGCTCACCCCAACCCAGTCAATCTTCAACTCACCACAACCAGTCAGTCTCCAGCTCACCACGAGCGAAGACGTACCCCTCCTGTCACTCCTCCCTCACCACGCCTGCACCTGCCACTCGCGCAGAGATAATAATTCCCCGGCCATCGCTGCTGCTGTAGCACCTCGGAAGTCGTGTACAGAAAGCTGGACTAACGCGATTTCCGATCACTTTACCGGCCGGAGGGGGAGGGTGGGGAACGAACTCTTGGAAGGCCCCCAGTTGAGGGGAAAATAAGAATTGAAAAAGATCCTTTTTCCCACCTTATCTGAGGGAGATTTCTCCATTTTTTCTTCTTTTCCAATAGCTTTTCCTGACAGTTTCGAGACGATCCTTCGCGGCAGAAGCAGACAAGAGCATGGACGACGCTGTTTCGAGCATTCCAGAACGGATCGACACACACACACACACACACACCGCTCGACACAGCGCGCTCCCGGAGGGAACGAACAGAGTAACTATGTTATGCAAGAGTACAGAACAACATTATGACAATGGTGGTGTGGGGAGGAGTGGAGGGGAAAGAAAATAAAAGGAGGATTTGTGAAGACCTGAGGCAGAGGGCACAAAGAGCAAGACAATGAAAGACAATGGCGTGCTGCTGCGAGCGCCTGAGAGAGAGAGATTCTTGATTGCATTATGAAAAACAAGCCAGAGGCCGGGGCCCGGCGGGCTCTTTGTCCGGCCGCAGGAGCGGATGGGTCGGTCTCCCGGCCCCTACACAACGAGCCCGTTGCATAGCCCAGTCAGGCCCTTGCCTCCTCTCCGCCGGGCCGGGCCTGGAGTAAGGATGCTTCCCCCAAAAGGGAGAGGTTTATGCATGCAAAGCACACCTAAGTATCCGCGGACTGCAAGTGGGGAGAAGACTAAATACAGACGCGGGAGGAATGGGAGAGAAAGAGACGGAGAGAGAGAGAGAGAGAGAAAGACAGGGGGAGGGGGAGATATCTCTCTCTCTCTCTCTTTCTCTCTCTCTCTCCTCCAGAATGAGATTAAGGAAGAGGGTAGGGGACGTCCATCGGGGGTAAATCGGGTCATCGCAGGTGAAACACAAGGAGCCCCACGGCAGATGGTACTGTACTTCCTCAGCCTCGGTGGCGATAAGGTATACGTACGAGCCGCTGCTTCCAATTAGCCGTGGGATCTGTACTCGTGCTCCCTGGTCTCTTCTGCTACCGCACACGGCTTTCACGGGACCCAGTACTCCCTCCCCGTCTTTGTTACTCTCTGTTGCTTGGTATGACATCATTAGAGAGACGAACGCCATCATCATCACTATGATAACGATATTTACCATCGCCACTATTATCATCACTACCTCCAGACATCATCACTATCACCCCTCCCCCCCCCCCCATCTCATTCTGCATCAAGCATCCTCACCATCACCGACCTCCATCAACATCACCATCACCCTCAACATCATCTCCACCACCATCACCACCACCACCACCAACACCATCATCCTCCAGGATCCCCGACGTGTGGAGAGATCAGAATATCATGCATATTTGGCAGGGAAATTAAATTCGCTTAATGGACGCGATAATATGAAGCCAATTAAAATATTAACGTTCTCCATATTGGAATATTTGAAGGGCATTTCTTTCGTCTAGGACGGCACTCCCTCCCACCGGAATGGAAATTCCGGCCTTTGAGTCCATGAATGAGAATCTGCTGCTTAGGATTCATAATTTATGATCGTCAAATACAGTTGGGAAAAAAAAAATATCTTCTGCTCCGGGTTCGGGAATTGGAACTGGCGGATGGATCCCCGGGCATTCCTGGCACTGATTACTGGCGGTGACTCTAATGGGTCTTGGATGATTAGGTAAGCCCGAGTGGCGTAATCTGCGACGGCGGAAACACGGATACACCCACACCACCCCCCGCCCCTTTCCTTAAAATGGCAGCTCCTTAAAAGGACTGCTCCTTAAAAGGACGGCTCTTCGGCTCACAGCTTCTCGAGTAAGCAACGCCTCGCCAGACTGTTATGTGGTTGACTGTCACCACCTACCCCCTCATGCCTCCCCAGCCTCCCCCTCGGGGTCACACCACTACCTTCGTCGGTTCTTGGGGCAGGCCCCCGACCTCCGTCGTGTTGGTGGGTGGTTGTGGCTTCGAAAGGGGGGGGTGGTTGTTGCACGCCAGGTCTGGTAGTCTGGTCTGGTCTGGTCTGGTCTGGTCTAGCGCCCCGAAGCGCACCACCTTCCTTCACTGCTGCCCTGCATCGTCCTTTGTCTCCTTCCCCTCTTCCGTGATTGTACTTTTTTTTTTCATTGTCTGCGTCTCATTTACTGCCTCTCCTCTCCTCCTCTCCTCCTCTCTCTCTCTCTCTCTTGCTCTCTGATCCATCGATCCGCCTCTGTTCCCCTGTTATTATTATTTCTTTATCCCACTCCCCCCGTCGCCCTTTCTTTCCCTCGCTCCGTCTTTCTCTCTCCCTCTCCCTCTCTCTCTCTCTCTCTCTCTCTCTCTCTCTCTCTCTCTCTCTCTCTCTCTCATTCTCTCTCTCCCTCCCTCTCCCCTTGTTTCTTGCTCTTAACATTCAGGATCGTTTCTCTTTCGTTTTACGCCTTAACATCTGCTGTCCTCTGTCATATATGTCATCCCCTGAGGTTCATTTTCTGAACTCAATGATTTTCTTTACCTCTATTTTTTTTTTCCCCCACTCATATCTCTCCAGTTCGCGTCCACACAGTATTTTTGCCTGACAATCATGTCCCCCACTAGGAACATCGTCCCCCAGTGTCTCCACCACTAGGAAAATCGTCCTCCATTGTCTCCCAGACCAGGAAAACCGTCCCCAGTGTCTCCCCCACTTGAGAAACCGTCCCCAAGTGTCTCTACCACTCGAAAAACAGTCCCCTAGCTTCTCTCCCACTAGGAAAACCGTCCCCCTGTGTCTCCCCCACTAGGCAAATCGACCCCAAGTGTCTCTACCACTAGAAAAACAGTCCGCTAGTGTCTCCCCCACTAGGAAAACCGTCCCCAGTGTCTCTCCCACTAGGAAAACCGTCCCCAGTGTCTCCCCCACTAGGGCAAACCGTCCTCTTAACACAACTTCTGTCTCTCTGACGTCCCTTCACTCATCCCTTCTGAGGGTACTATTGGCCGTATCTCCCGTCGACAAAGCATTTCATTTTGGCTCTCGTTTCCCACTGTAACTCTAACCAGGGTGACTCTAACATTCCCTCACCCTCTAACTAATCCAATGCCCCTCCCTCTAATCAATTTTTATGGTGTCCTAAGAGCACTTCTCTCCCTGGACACGAGCATGGCTTATGGACCGGGCGGCACCCCCACTCTCGCGTAATAAGTGTGCCTCCGAAGTTGGCCGTGTTTTGCTCGTCTGTTCCGCTTCTATCTAAAAGTCAAAATCTTCTCCATCTTCATGGAAACGTGCACTGGTACATCCCATGCCAAGGAAAGACTGTTCTAGCCTCCTCCAACTGTCGTCCTGATTCTATAACTTTTTACCATTTGCAAAGTCTTTGAATCCCTCCTCAACTCCCTTATCCTCAAGACTCAATGAATCTCACTGTCTTCTCTTCTCAACAGTATGGCTTCCGTGTGGCGAGATCCATTGGTGATATCTTTTCTTATCTCTCCAATGTCTGGTTGTCATCTCTGGAGGATTTTGGAGAATCCTGTGTAGTTGCCTTTGACACATCAAAAGCTATTTTGACAGGGTATGGCATTGGGGTCTCATCTCTAAGCTCCAGTCTTTTGGCTTCCCTCACCTCTCTTTGTTCCCTCGTATCTAGTTTCCTCTCTGGTCGATCTATCTCTGCACTTTTTCACGGGTCAACCTCTACCTCCTTTTTCTATGAACAGTAGTGCCCCTTAAGGTTCTGTCTTGTCTCCTACACTCTTCCTCCTTTTTATCAACGATTTCCTTTCTCCAAATATATATATATATATATATATCCTGCCCACTCCTAGCATATCCTGCTCGCGCCATCTCTGCCCACGAGATATCCTGCCCACTCCTTCCCATTCCTCCTCGCACCACTCTCAGCAACAAGTATATGCACACCTCGCTGCCTCCCCGGGTGTAGCGCGACTCCTTCGAATAATTAAACCCGGTAGCAAACTGCTGTGTGTGTGTGTGTGTGTGTGTGCTGGGTGGCGGAGTAGGAGAAAGGGAGGGAAGGGACAACGTGTAGATGGGAATAGTTGAGGAACTTGTCCTAGTGCAGGTGCTGCCAGCGAGGGCCGACTGGATTGAGGCACCACAACGCCGGGGCAGGCCTTCGGAGATCTGGCCCTCCAACAGCCCGCGTTCTTCTGGGAGTCCCAGGCGTCTGCTGGCGAGTCTTGGGCAAGTCTTGCCCGAGGTACGGCGAAGCCCGAGGAATGTTTCCGTCTCGCGCCCCTGCCTTGAACTGTTCTCATTAGCTTAGCCAGAGAGCCGGACGCTACCGGAGGGGAGGGAGGGGTAGGTCAGGGCTGAACTCACCGGTATGTTCGTGTTGGTGTGACCCGATGGTATGTGTGACTCGAACCTAAAAGGAAGGGTGTATATAACATCTCTCCCCCTAAGGCCGTTATGGGATATACTGAATTATCAACTCGTTCCTCAGTCCGATCGATATGCCAGTCTTCGGTCGACACGTTCTCCTCCATCAGGCATGAAAGTCAACAGAAACCAAAATGGTTTAGCAGGTTACCTCGGCTGCCCCCGAGACCAGAGGCATACTGGAGGTGAGAGACATCAACAGATACGGCCGGTCGTAGGAGAGACGGTCCCTCCTTAAGGCCTTACCAGCCATGGCTGACCACCAGGTGCCAAACCATAATTTGAATTCAAAGACATCATCAGTTAGCAGACAGATACACCACAGGAGTAAATAACCACTGGCAGGTAATCTCCTGTCTCCTTTCCCTTTGGTTTCAGTAAGAACACTTCCATACTGCTCCGTGGTTTGACCTCATCCGTATCCGCTTTAACTATTTCTATCCGCAAGTAAGAGGCATTTTTCAAGGGTTTAGTTGACAGTGGAGGGGCAGCGGGCCGAGACCCAAACACAAAATGTCCCATTATGGAGGGCAGGAGAATTCTCGTTTGCTGGAGTTAAGACACGGGGCGGAGGAGTTGGTATATGTTCAACAGCACAGCCACCCATTTAGTTTTGTCTGCTATACAACCAGGAGGGACACGACTTTGGCTCAAGGGGACACTGACCTCCCTGTGCGTGTGTCACCACATGAGTGTGTTGTCCAAGAGGGTCCTGGTGTGGTGTGGCCTTCAGGGCCGTGGTGGAGTGTGTGTGTGAGTGTGATAGAAAAAAAATGAGAAAAAGTACACATGTTTTGTGCAAGAGAGTACACATGTGTAGCTATGCCTGACGTTTGTGTGTGTATATGTTTGCTAACGCAACAATCGCTCAGTTTCCTACGGGTTAATCACACGTGTCAAGGTGGAGGAGTTGCTGCAGTCTGTGCCTGGTTGTACACTGGGATATATACAAGTACCTACAAAGGCTTTTACCACGGACTGGGTCCGTCTTGGCCCGTGTAAGAGACTGGTGGCCCTCTGGTTCGCAATGGCGCTCATATAGCTTAGCGCCTTTTACCTCAGCAGTTTCCACTGACAGCTTTTCATATTATCTCGACTCCTTGGGTTCCCGGAGTCCGTCTAATGATGAGGGTCACAACACCACTTGACTCCTCTCCCTCGTGTATGGTTCACCCCAACTCTGACTTTACCATCACCCCATCTCTGGCCTGTACCATCACCCCACCTCTGGCCTGTACCATCACCCCACCTCTGGCCTGCACCATCACCCCACCTCTGGCCTGCACCATCACCCCACCTCTGGCTGTACCATCACCCGACTTTTGGCTGTACCATCACCCCACCTTAGGCCGTACCATCACCCCACCTCTGGCTGTACCATCACCCCACCACTGGTTGTACCATCACCCCACCTCAGGCCTGCACCATCACCCCAACCGGGTGGCAACATCGCCTCTCTGAAGACAAAAGATACGGTCGGAGACACAGGAAATGTACACACAAACTCGCCCGTGATATACCGGCACAAATCAAATCACGGAACAGAGACACAATACCTGGGTGGAGGCGGCCGACGTGGGCGGAGGGAAGGGAAGGCGGGTGGAGGGCAGGCGACCTGGGTGGAGGGAAGGGAAGGTGGGTGGAGGCACTGTACATATGCCTCAAACTGTGAACAGGAAGACAAAACGAGGCGGGGGGAGGGCAGAGGAGGGCGGAGGGGGGCACGTCCTGTAATTACCGTGATGGGAGGGAGTGGGGGAAGCTGAGGGAGGACCATCTTAAGGGGGTGGGGGGGTATAGTGCTGGGAGGACCAGCTGTTCGAGGGGGGGGGGAAGGATGATGTCCGGGTAAGACCAACTGGGTGGGGAGGGTGGTTGCTGGGGAGGATCAGTTGGGGGGAGATGGGTCAACCGGGCTGAGTGAGGTGAGATTGCTGGGGAGGACTAGGCGGGCGGGGGCAGAGCTGGGGAGGAGCGAGAGGGGAGAGAAGAGGAAGAAGAGGATAAGGAGGCAAGAGGAACATGCGGAGAGGAGGAGTTGGAGACCAGAATGTCAAGAGGGAGGGAGCGTCAGTGTCAAGAGACTAAGGATGGACATCAGCTGGCAAGAAGAACGACAGAGGATGCCAAGATAAGAGGAATAATTATAGAGGGGAGGAGGAGGAGGAGGAGGAAGTGGTCAGGAAGCAGTAGGAACAGGCTCAGGAGACAGGGTGAGGAGGAGGAGGAGGAGGAGGAGGTGTGGTCAGGAAGACCCAGAGTATATGGAGACAGTGTAGAGGAAGGGCCGGGGACGGGAGGCGGATGGATCTCTCTTATGAAGAGGTTAAAGACCTAAGACTGGGGACAAGGGAGTGTGGGTTGGGGTGACGCCACGTACGGGAGAGCGGAGGGGAAGGAAATGTGAGTGAGGGGAGAGTGAGAGGGAGGGAGGGGGAGAGAGGGGGAGATTGGGAGGGGGAAAAAAAGGCGAGGAGAGGTGCAGGAAGAAGCAGAGTGTGCGACAGGAAAGATCAGCAGCGAGGGAAGACTGTCAATGGGTGTGGACAGGAAGAAGGCGGAGGGAGAGACGGGCTGGACTGGTATAGAGAGGAGGCCATAATGGGGAGTGGGGAGGAAATGTGAACGGAAGACGAATACACGTAACAACAAGAGGGGAGAGAATAGAGAAACCCGACGGGGGACATATAAGAGGAGTATGTATACACCAAGACGGGGGACGAGGTAGATGAACGAAGCTGTAAACTTCAACCACGAAAAGAAGGTAAAGAAAATGCTTAAAAATCATTAGCAATTTCTATAATAAACTTTGAAAGAGAACGGGAAAGGAGAACTCTTTTGGTACAACCACTATAGGACCCCTAACACCACTCACAACCAGTGTGGCTCACTTCTGTACTATAAAAAGGCGGTCCCGACTTTTCCCCTTTCTGTATACACTCTGAGGAAGTTCTCTGACACTCGATGACTAACCCCCCTCCCCCACATAAACAGCTTCCTAAAACTCCTCAGTTTCCTAGGCAGGGCTGGGAACACGCCCTCCCAATCACCTGTACCCAGAGTTCGTGACCCAAGTTAGAATATCCTTATCGGAACTTATCAGACGTCTAGTTACATTTTGGATATGGTTCTCAGACACACATGTGATCTGTCTCGGGGCCCTTCCCTCTGAGACCTGCCAATCGATCACTCGACGATCACACCCAGTGATCGCCTGGCTTCAAGAGGACATCTCCGACCTTTCCACTGCAAATATGGTTGTGTAAAGGCAATCAGACACGAGCACCATCCTGATCGGGATGACTTCCTCAGCTCTCAGACTAATAATGTTTCCAGCAGGACCTGGAAATATTCAGCTGTTTGCTAAGACCTTCCACGGAGATTGCTTGCCCGTGTGAGGGATGGCTCCCCAGCCCCTCCTCCGCTCTCTCCTCCCCTCCCTCACTGGGCATCCTCATCGTCGCTGTCACTTCTCTGTCTGTCTGTCCGTCTGTCTTCTTCGTCAGTCTGCCTAAATGTCTGTCCCATGAATACACAGGATATCTCGGATAGCGCTAATAACTGTCTCGTTTATCTGATCGACCTAATCCAAGATGATTCGGCAGAGATGCTGAACTCGGCTGACCGGAGGTAACCTCCCTCAAGGAGAAGGATCAGCTGGTCTCAAGGTGACCTGGTCTACTCTCCCTGACCTGATCTGGCTCAGCCAAGTTAACCCAGCTAACCCATATTTAACCGGTTAACCCAAGCTAACTAGAGGTGTTATTTTCAGTTAAAATCGTGTCTTGAGAACACATATAAGGGGCAACGCTGACAGTGGTGACATTCGTGATGACCACCACGGATATGGGGTGGCCCATGGCCGGTGATTACCTTTCGTGAGTCAATTGTTAACTGCGTCATGGAAGTCGGGTTTTGTTAGCAGGAGCGGCACGCCGGACACTAATTTGTCGTAAATGCTGGGACGTGGGACACAGCGGAGAGCAGCTGGGAGTCCCTCAAAGCTCAGGTACAAGCAGGACCAGGTCGTTGGACCCGGGCGAGGGCGAGACGAGGTCGTCTTCTCGCGCTTGAGGACGAGTCTCCGAGACGGGCACGGCACGGGAGGCTTCACCACCGAGAGTCCTACTGATATCCTGAATTTCAGTACGACTGTAGCTGGCCCGGAGGCAGACTCCTGTATCTTTATTTTTAGATACAGCGGCTGTATCTATGGTCTGGCGTGCTATCTGCCCAAATGAGGGATGGTTATCCTTACAGAACCCGAGGTGTGAATGACACCTTCCCCAACGTTTGTGTTGAGGGAACGGTACGCCACAAGCCGCGAGGTGGGTACCACGTAACACGGGGAGGAGGAGAGCCGTAGACCCAGAGCCTCGCATGACTCCGGCCAGGTAGAAACAGCAGGACGGAAACAGGGAGTAGATAACCAGGTTATATTTAAAGGTTTCAACATGCAAATGTTTCCGGGAGTCATTAGCAGCTCCGGCTGGATGAAAAGTCTCGAAAACTGAAATAACTCTTCTGCCTTATCAGAGTGTCCGTATTTGCCTGGCCCTTACGGCGCCAGCGTGGCCCCAGCCAAGCCAAATACTTCTTTGCAAGTAAATAGCTTTGGAGTTTAATCCAGTCTGGCCATCCATTGTGTACCTTGATCAAGAAACAACATTCATACGCCGCTGCCACTGACTGGGTGGGTGCTTGCCCACCATCGCCAGTGGACGCCACCCGCTCACACGGCGTATCCGTCCCCCATGTACAGGACCCGGTCCCCACTACCGCCTACCTGAAGCACCACCACCACCACCACTACCGGCCCCCGTAAGCCAATGAGACCCGGACGGAGGGGGTCTCTTCACATGAGGCTGTTCATTCATCTTGGGCCCCCGCTGGAGCATCGATCTGGTGTGGCCATCACCTCGACCCCATCGCCGGCCATGTTTGTTTTTCATTACCTACCCGTCTTGCGGCTGGAAGAGAAGTGGCCAACCAGAGCCAACCTCAGCTTGGCCAGGTGTTGGTGTGGCCAAACCAGGAACACCTACCTTGGCCGGGTGTGTGTGTGTGTGTGTGTGTTTGCGGCCAGCCAGAGACACCTGGTTTGGCCAGGTGTGTTTTAGTGTGGCCAGTCGGAGCCACCTAACATGGCCAGGTGTGTGTGCATATGGCCAGACAGACACATCCAGCCTGGACAGGTGTGTTTGTGTGTAAGTTAATCCTCAAATTATTAGTTCACCATAAACCACACGTCATCTCATCATAAACCACATATAATCTTCACTATAAACCACAAAATAATCCATTACTCGACACTAAAAAAAGAATCCTTTAAAACAAAGCTACCAGACATTGTCACAAACTTTTGACGAGCCAGAAAGAGACCCTTGACGAACCACAAACAGACCCTTGACGAACCACAAACAGACCCTTGACGAACCTCAAACAGACCCTTGACGAACCTTAAACAGACACTTGACGAACCACAAACAGACACTTGACGAACCACAAACATACCTTGACGAACCACAAACAGCCGCTTGACGAGAGCCACAAACAGACACTTGACGAGAGCCACAAACAGACCCCTTGACGAACCGTAACAAACAGTTAATTAGGTCTTCTAATTCATCAATCCCTGAGAACGTTCCAGAGTTGGGCAAGTCCCTCCCACCTCCAGCCTCGCCTCTGGCTTGCTCCTCATTAATTAAGGGGACTTAAGGATAATTTTCCCTCGACATGCTGGCCACCTTTTAATGATGTATTATGAAGTGGTGGGTATGTGGGTGCCTGTGGACTGCTGTGTGGCGTCTCTGGTGGCTGTAGAACTTGGCTGTGTGGTGAGTGAAGGGGCTGTGTGGTGGCTGTAGGTGGTATGCGGTGGCTGTAGATGCTGTGTGGTGGATGTAGATGCTGTGTGGTGACTGTAGAGGCTGCGTGGTGGCAGTAGAAGCTGTGTGGTGGCTGCAGAAGCCGTGTGGTGGCTGTAGAGACTATGCTGTGGGTGTAGATGCTGTCCGGTGGCTGTAGAGTCTGTGTGGTGACTGAAGAGACTGTGTTCCATTATCCTCCTCAATACTTAAGAAGCCGTAATTCCCTTAACGAAGCTGTGATCCCATTTTTTTCCTTTTTTTTCCCCCCAGTCGGTTGACAACACAGGCGTAGCATTGTGGGGCTTCGACCCGTCACCATACAAGAGATCTCCCCGAAGAGTGATAGCAGGGAAAGTTCAAGAGACAGAGGGGGAACGAGTGTAAAAAAAAAACAACCTCCCTTCACCGCACAGGGAAAAAATTCAGTAATTACAGAAGACAAAAATCCAATATCGAAGCGAAAGCATTTACTAAGGACTAACGGGACACTCGCGCGAGCCACAATGTGTTACTTCCGAGTTCAATTTTCGGGTGGTATGTTTAGCTGGCGTGTCCCGCGGTGATTCCTTACACATCCAACACCAGAATATATTTACAGTTTCCCGGATAATTAGGCTGGGAATTATGGAACAATTTCCAGCGTTTTTTTAGCACATTCCTTTTTTTGGTTGTTGTTGTTGTTGTTGTTTGTCACAAGGAGGTAGGGGGCCAGCTGTGGGGGCCGTCACGGTCATATGGTTCCAGCCCACAACAGTGGCCCACCTTCAGGTACACACACACACACACACACACACACACACAAAACAGTGGCCCATCTAAAGGTACACACAAACACACACACCACAACAGTGGTCCACCTACAGGTACACACACACACACACACACACACACACACCACAACAGTGACCCACGTACAGGTAGACACACATCACAACAGTGGCCCGCCCGGCCCATCTCTGCTATTGAAGCGGTTCCCTTCCTTCCTACAGAGGAGAGACGCATGAAATATCACCAGTTACGGCCAGGAAGAGGAGATCCATGAATCACTGTGTATAAGGGCGAGCCGCAGATAATTCTGTTGATGATAATGGCCTTCCTGCCCCAGGAGCCCCACTGTCTGCTGCCAACGCCATCGGCGCCGCCTCTGTTGTGTCTGCTGCCACCACCGCTGAGACAACTTTTGTCTACTGCCACCACCAGTGGGACGGCTGTTTCTGCTGCTGCCACCACCACCTGTGGCGTGGCTGCTCTGCCAGCATCACTGGTACCGTTATGTCTGCTTCCACCACTACTGGTTCCCTGTTGTCTGCTGCCACCACCACTGCCCCCCCCCCCCTGTTTTCTCCTCCCACCACCACTGTCCTCCCCTGTTGTCTCTTTCCACCGATGGAAAACTCTTATCTCTTTAAACTGCTGTTGCCATCACACACACGCACACACACACACACACACACACACACACACACACGGTTCAATAAGCAATCAACTTGTTTCCCCTGCTGATGCTGGGGGTCTGAGCTCTGATTAATCTAATGAAAGGCAAAAAATAGGTTCAGAAATATTAGCGTCCTTCCTGGCAAAACGATAGAAAACAGAGCGTGTTTTATTTAAGCAGAGTAATCTAGATGGGTCCAGCCGGGGCGGGGGCACTGTTGGCAAGCGCAGACGCCTCGCTTCGACCTCGCCTAACCACTGCTTGATTTACTGAGAGAGAGAGAGAGAGAGAGAGAGAGAGAGAGGGCACCTCACGACGACGAGGCTTCGCCATTTAAGCCAGCGCGTTGCGCTCACCGGAGGTGAATTACGGAGTTAACGCAGAAAGAGTCGGCCGTGACAACGGTGACAGCACCTGGTTATATATGATCCTTTTAGAGACGGTGGGGAGGAGGAGGAGGAGGAGGAGGCGTATGTGAGTCAGTGTGGAGGAGGAGGAGACTAGTCGGCCTGAACCACCCCCCAACCCAACTCTGGGCAGACAGACATTCATACATGCGGGGGGGTTCATGAGATACCTCAACTTCTCGAAAGGGGTCCATCAAAATGTCTTCAGGAGTGTGTGGAGAGGTCAGTGGAGAACCTGGGGAATGACTGCATGTCCTTCCTTTGTTGGGTTTTGCGGCCAGCGACCTATGAGGAAGGTCATTAGGCCTGCAACCCTATTTGATCTAGACTTTGTTGTCTTGTTCCTAAAAGCTAAACACATCCTAACCCTAGGCTAAATAAATATACACACATGAAATTACAAATGGTGTACATATAAGTAAAAATGCAGAAAAGTTTAGTGGGTGTTGCACCAACATTACTGCAGAACCGCCCTGTCGGTATTGCACCCACCGCTGTAGTTAAATAAAGGACTACGAAGGAGATAGGACAGGTAGAGATAGGCCTTCACCGTACATGACATATGAATTGAAATTTAATATTATCAGCAGACCACCAGCCCGGCGCCACCATGGAACCCAGCACGGTGGTACCTTCCCACTCCACCCGGGACCAGGAGTGTGCTGAGCGACAGTCACCCAGGACACCCCCAGCCCCAGAATGGAGGGAGACTACCCCGTGCCCGGCCCACCGCAGCGCGGAGCCGATCTTCCGCCTTATAACATCTTGATTAGTTTGGTTTCCTTGAGGAAGATCATCAATTGATTAATAATACTCGGGTTGTCCCCGAGTATATTCTCTATTGTAAATGTTATCTTTTTCATTTGGAAGTGTAGCTTTAGTTTCATCCTCTGCTGCGTGAATTGTGTGCAGCAGAGGATGAT
>JAYMFT010396308.1:0-19275 GCA_038088735.1 Panulirus argus
AAGGGTAAGAGAGATGTGTGGTAATAAAAAGAGTGTGGTTGAGAGAGCAGAAGAGAGTGTGTTGAAATGGTTTGGACGTATGGAATATATGAGTGAGGAAATGTTGACAAAGAAGATATATGTTTCAGAGGTGGAGGGAACAAGAAGTGGGAGACCAAAATGAAGGTGGAAGGATGGAGTGAAAAGGATTTTGAGTGGTCGGGGCCTGAACATGCAAGAGGGTGAAAGGCATGCCCAGAATAGAGTGAAATGGAGGGATGTGGTATACCGGGGTTGACATGCTGTCAATGGACTGAACTAGGGCATGTGAAGCGTCTGGGGTAAACCACAGAAAGGTCTGTGGGGCCTGGATGTCAAAAGGGAGCTGTAGTTTCAGTGCGTTACACATGACAGCTAGAGACTGAGTGTGAGCGGATGTGGCCGTTTTGTCTGTCTCCTGGCGCTACCTCGCAGGTGCTGGGGTGGCGATGCTAATTCCCGTGGGGCGGGGTAGCATCAGGAGTGGATGGGGGCGAGCAAGTGTGAATATGAACATGTATATGTATGTATGTATATATGTATATGTTGGTATGTATATATATGTACTGTGCATATATGTGCATGTATGTGGGGGGATGGGTCCTTCTTCATCTGTTACCTGGCACTACCTCACTGATGCGGGAAACAGCGATCAAGTATAATAAATAAAATAAATATATATGTATATATATCCCTATGGATAGGGGAGAAAGAATACTTCCCAAGTATTCCCTGCGTGTCGTAAAAGGCGACTAAGAGGGGAGGGAGTAGGGAGCTGGAAATCCTCCCCTCCTGTTTTTACTTTTCCAAAAGAAGGAACAGAGAAGGGGGCCAAGTGAGGATTTTCCCTCTAAGGCTAATGTGGGAAAAGGCAAATACATTAAAAAAAAATATTCATAAATTTGTATATAGTTAGCTCATTCTCATACTTAATAGTATATTCTCTAAAGACTGATCACAATTCATTTCCAAATATATATCACCAAGAGACCCTACAACGATTTCACAAGCACAAAAAATACATTCAGCTTGTACATTTATTAAATGATTTTTGAATACTTAAGACTAGAATGTGTCCTTTAAAATGTAGAGACCCATGTAAATAATATGAGAAGAGTAAAAAATGAGACAAATATATGGAAAATAAGTGGTTTTAAAATACATGATCATGAAAAATGTAAAACAGATCATATATGGCTGGAAAAGTGACAACCAATGAATAAAAGAGGTCAAAATGAAAAAAATCGTTTTTTTGTTTCATTACACTATTCCTCTCGTTAATAGCACTTCAGAGGATGACCTAAGCTATAACACAAATCTAAGTAATCAAGTATGAACATGCTGCTCCAAAAATATACAATACTGCATAATTTGAACATATGGATCTTTTTTTATATTGGAGGTTCCAGTCACGGACAAAAGTCCAAATCAAGGCCAGGCCATAATTTAAATATAGAAATATTAATGAAAGGGAAACAGAAGAGTGAAAGAAAAGTATTTACGAATTTTTGAGGAAATGAAAAGCCTGATTTTTGAAAAGCTCCAGGTTATTTTCATTGAGAGGGTATAGAGTATGAAAGCTTCACGGTACAGGGAAAGAAACAGTTAACAAAATATTCCATCCTTGAGTTGCCAATGGCCGTACAGTAATCAAGTGATGCGGCAGCTAGCTGAGTATTGCATGGTCTAGATAGTGGTAGGGGCACACAAGTAACCAGCTCTTGGGAGCACAAACCAAAGTAATACCTACAGAAGAGGGAAAGTGAACTAACAATTAGCCTGGGAGAGTTGACATGTCGGACCACTTTCGACTCAACTCTCTTGAGTATGGTTGCAAAGCTAGAACCACCCCTGATGCAAGAGCAGTACTCTGTAAAAGGACAGATCAATCTTTTGTATAAATGGAGCAACTGTCCGGAAGAAAGCCAATTGACACCCTAACTGGACTCTCAGTTTCTTAGAAGCAGACCTACCTATTTCCATAATAGAGTGGATGCTACAATCATACCAAGTGTGTTTACTCAATTAAGAGATGGAATTACAGAACTGTCGAAGGAGAGAGGAAAGTTATGAGGAATTTTTGTAAAGAGATGGACAGAAACTGGGTCTTGGAGGCATTAAACCTAACCGGATTTCATCTATCTCAATGTGATATTCTGTCTATGTCTGAGTTTATTGAGGACGTTGTGCTCATACAAGCAAGAGAAGAAGGAGCAGAATTGAAGGATGTAGAAGGATGCAGTGTTGAGCCAACAGCATATGAGTATTTGGTTATCTGTATATGAAAGGAAATTGCTGACAAACAGGAGAAAAAGTGTAAGGGCAGGACAGAACCTTGAGGGATGCCATTGTTGATTGAATGGGGAAAAGATAACCCATCAACAACCTCAGAGACAAAATGGCAAAAGAGTGTGCTAGATATGAGGGAACAAAGTGAGAGATGGCAGTCAAAAGAGGGGAGCTTACAGATGAGACCTCGATGCCATACCTTGTCAAAAGCTTTGGATATATCAGGGACAGCTACATAGGATTCCTGAAACTCTTTCAGGGATGATGACCAGACATTAGTAAGACAGGAAAGAATATTACCAGTGGATCTCACCTTACAGAAGGCATACTGGTGATCAGAGGAGACTGAGATTCAAGATGTCTGAGTGCATGGGAATTGAGGAGAGATTCAAAGACTTTGGAAATAGTAGATTTCAAAGCAACAGAATGCTAGTTAGAGGGGTTAGAATGTTCACCCTTCTTTGGAATGGGATGTACCAAAGCATGCTTCTATGAAGGAAAAAGTTTGGTTTTTAAACAGAAACGGAACAGACAAGTTCAGTAGCACAATCTTTCAATACATGGGGATGAACACAATCAGGACCATAAGCCTTGCTTAAGTCCAGAGAAAGAAATGCTTTTCAGACAGTTTGAAAAGAAATTATCGCGAAGGGCATTGGATTATCAAGAGGAGCATCAGGGAGTGAAGGGATGTTAGACTCATCCAAGGTAGAATTAGATGAGAAATGAGAACCAAAGAGAGTTGATCTGTCAATGGGAAAGACAGCTATATACAAAAGATTACTTTGAAGCCTCTTAACCAATGCTCTATCAGTCTATTCCCATTATGTTATGCTCTTACCCATTAACTGGATGACCCTTTGCAAGTCAGGCTGCATGCAGTTGCCAAGAGTGCATCTCTGGTGAATAACTTTGTTTCTACATAGGCAGTCCCATAAGCAAAAACCAGTAGTCAATTCTGCTAACTAGAGACACACTCAGTGAAAGAATGTTAGACTCACCCAAGGCAGAGTTACAAGACAAACAAGAACCAAAGAGAGTTGCTCTGTCTATGGGAGAGACAGCTATATACAAAATATTTCTTTGAACTCTTTTAGGCAATGTTCTATCAGTTTATTATTATGATCTAATCTTGCCCATTTACAGGATGTCCCTTTTCAGTCATGCTAGATGCAGTTGCCAAAAGTGCATCTCTGGTGAATAACTTTGCTTCCACAAGGGCAAAGTGCCATAAGCAATAATCAGCAATTCAACTAATTGGAGAAACACAGAGGTGCCAGTATCTGAGATTCCTTGCAGTTTGTTTGGGTACAGAGTACTGGTTTAGTGAAAGAAAATAAACTTGAAATAAAAAACTTCTTTATTCATGACAGAATGAGGAAAATAAACAACACCTGAATTTAAAGGTAAGTCCTCTTTCTCCAATGACCATCCTGTTTTGACTCACCATAGAATGGGATTAGGTATAAAAATCTGAACCATGGACTGGAAGAAGGGGGTCATCTTGGAGGAAGAGGGGATAAATGCTTCCATTCCTTCAAAAATAACCTCTGCCATGCATTTGGCAGACACAGAAGCATCACCACACAAGAGACAGTAATTTACCCAAAGATAGTCAGAAAAGAATTTTCTTAAATTACTCCAGTCAGCTTTGCTGAGATGCCAATAGTTTTGCTTAGAAGGGGGTGCTGGTGTCATTAAAATAGGTACATTTATGAGTGTGTGATCAGAGGAGCTCAACAGTTTAAACAGTTATTAAGCATTTCTGAGTGAGTCTTTCGTCTCTGAACTCCTTCCCTGTACTTGCCATGCAAACATAAGTCATGCGTTAACATGGATCACGTTAAGGCACCTATCTCCCATTAATGAGCGACCTCTCTATACATAATTCTCACCAAAGGGCAATTTTGGCTCTGAGAACAGATCCCCATTTAACCATGGAAACATATTCACGTACAACAAATTCATTCATATCAGCCTTGCCTGAGGATGCAACTCCTGGTATAAACTAGATTCATCACTATTTCTAAAAAAATCTATTAAATGATGCAAACCACATGACAGACTACCTACCCTGTCAAAGCAGAGACTGGCATCACCATACAATCTCTCCGGCCAATGAGATCTGCAGACTGGTTGAAAATAGGCTTCACTTCTCGAACACCCATACAATCAGGAATGTCTTGTTTATTTGCAAGAACAAGTAGCGGGACTCCCGAGAGGTTCTCACTAGAAATCATTGTGTCTGAAAGAGAGGTAAGATACTTGTAGCTATGGATTACAAGAATCACTTTCATTATATGAAGTTGCATAGTCTAGATGGAATCCTCAACATGGGTAAGGATGAAAAACTTGATGCAAAAACCAACATGGGTGCCAAGACCTTGCCTTAACTTTCATATTTCTTACAACAACATAAGAGACATCTCTATATCCATAGCTAAATCTGAGACCAAGCTGAATAACAAGCATCAAAGGTTTTGGAACATCTCTCTTTTTACCTCATAAAGGTATGATAAGAACAGCATTATGTTCCCCCATATAATTTTGATCTAAAAAAGATTTAAAATATAAAGAGTAATTCAAGCACTGTCTGTAACGCTTAATCATCTTAGATAAGGGAAGAAAATGATGGATTCTTAGATCAGAAACTAGAGTTCATGATAAACAATTTGTAAATGGATAACGAAGGATACATGATTCAACTCAATCTTCAAACCAGGACTGAGGATTATTCAAAAAATAATCCTAAAATGTTCTATACAAAAGAGTACAAAACAGCAAAGTTAGCTAATAAGAGCAACTTATGTTTGAGTTTACATATATGCAATTTCCCTTCTCTGAACTTGAGCTAAGAGTTGATAAAATCAGTAATCAAACCAAATCTATCAAAATCAGACATGCTTTAGTAAAGACAATAATCATAATGTCTGGAATGTACATACTGTGCAACTCTGCTTCATCTTATCAGTTAAGGATGAGAAAAATTAACATTCTGAACATATCTGATAAAAATTCAAAAGTATTTAGCAAAGCTAGTCACCACTAACTAGAATCTGGGGTGTGCTCATGGACATACATTTAGCTCCATCTTCAAGGCTGAGCAGATAAAAATACAAGAACGATTTAGCAAATTTTATGACTCATTCCTTAAGTTAATGTTTAAGACCCACATTATGGACAAGTGTTAGGTTAAAATTTCAACTAACCAAGTGCACTGTAAAGTATCAAATCTGAACTGATTACTGCTGCCCTACTAAGAGATCCTACTAAGGACTGAACTGAGAAGAGAAAATGGAGAGAAGATAAAATTTGAAGTGTGTTAAGTGGAATCATCAGCTTATACATTAAAAGGGTTTGAAGTAGAAAAATTATTTTCAAAGTGAAGAAAGAACTGGCAGTAGGACAAAACAATGAAAAACACCAATGTGATAGGACAAAGGTGGAAGTACTTCATTAACAACTATTGCAACAAAATGGCCAGAGAAGATACTAAGTATTAGGGAGCAGAGAGAAGCAGAAAAAACAAAAGAAGGGAATTTAGTTAGCAAAGACTTATGCTACAGCCACACCCTGTCAAATGCTTTAGAAATGCTAAGGGCTATGACAAAAGTTTCATCAAAATCCCTAAAAGAGGAGGTGCAGAGGTGAGTCACATAGGAGAGATCATCATCAGTAGACCAATCACTGAAATCCATAATAGTGATGAGAAGGGGAACGGGATTCTGCATAAGATAGTGGGAGTTAAAGGGAGTTTTAAAAGACTATGTACATAGCAAAAGTGAGAGACACCACACAACAGCTAAAGGGAATAGACTGGTCTCCTTCCTTAGGGATGGGCTGCACCAAGAGGAAGGATGCATCTAGATCTTTAGACAGGAAAAAGAAATGAGCAAGGATCAGAGCTATCTCAAAGAAACACTCCCTGAAGACAAAGAGCTGTGCCATCTGGATCATATGATTTGTTCATATGGAGCTAAGAATGTACTTGGAAGACCTGCTTGGGGAAAATTGAGATGATGCCATAGGTTCAGTGAAAGGAGATGGGAACAGATAACTAGAAGCAGTATCATCTAAAGTTGAATTACAAAAAAGGTACCAAACTGAGTGGTTTTATCAGCTAGATATCAGATCAGGTCAGACGAGAAGAGGTACGGCTCATTTACTTTAGTTATTGGTTACGGACCACAGAAGGTAAAAGAAGTCAATGCATGTTTTATTTATTTAGGCATGATTGAACGTGCAAAGAACAGCTTTGCAGTGATTCTAAGCAGAAATGAAAGTGGAGAGGGATTCAGAGAAAAGAATGTTTCATGGTCCAGTATGCTCTGTCTGTAATGAGACCGGCATCAGAACAAAAGTAATCAAACCATGATTAGGAGCAGAAAGATTAAGTACATTATATGTGACAGGATTCCATCTCAACCATGAGTTCAACAAAACAGGAGGCAATCTGATTAGTGAAGCAATACTTATCCCAGAGAAAGAAAATCAATAGAGAAGCATGCGGTTATTACTGCTTTGCTCTCCTACAGTGCCACAGTTGGCATTTCAAGGAGATAGGAGCAGATGGTGATAGTGCTCCATCAAAAGATCCTAAGGATACAGAAAGAGTGTATTTACAGTGAGAGGATACAGCAGTAAAAATGTGGTCAAGTGTTCTGAAAGGGGTCATGAAGGTTGGGAACCTGTAATGGGTATCTTACTATCTGTTTCAGATCATTAACAAGGGAAGAAGAAAAGGTTTTGGCTCGGACCAAAATCATTCCAACCAATCTTTCTAATGTGCAATAAATCCCCTGCATACAAGATTTCAGTGCATGAATGTGAAGTGAGAAGTTTTTTATGGCAGGAAGTCAAATATCTGAAGAGTGTAAAGTTAGAGGAACTGGGAAGGATATACATGAAACAGGAGCAAAGTCATAGAGGGCTGAAATAATTTTGACACAGATGGCATAAAAGATAGGTGACAACATCCTAGAAGCAAGCAATGGATGTTTTTTATTGTCATAAGTGAAAACAATACCCTTAGAGTAGAAATGATGGTAGAGATTAAAGTGGGATACCTGATAATGTACAGGGGATGCAGCCTTGTGCAGTACAATTTCAGAGAAGAAAATTAGGGGAGGAAGTAGATGGGTGGTGTTCTACACAGGAAAGGTTAAATTTCAGATATCAGAAGTTGCAAATATGAGTAGAAAAAGAGCCAGGTTGAGGAGCTGGGTCTGAGATATTGGAGTAGTTCTCAATTTCTCGATATCAACCACGGGGTCCCATGGGAATCATCCAGCCTTCCTCGACCAGTGCACCATTCAGATTCAGCATTTGAGAAGTGAAAGATGTGGTAACAGGTTTGTCATCAGTAACTGCCCTTTTCCTCACCAAATGCTTCTGCCTTTTGCCACAATGACAGTGTAACAACAACAATTGGTCTGCAACACATTCCAAAATTCCATAATGCCTTTAAGACATATCAAGTTTTCCAGTTTTCTTCCTTTTTATGTCAGACTTGATCTCGTCTTTTTCACAATTTTCTTGGATCTCTACTCCTACTTTTTTCCTTACATATACTAAGTGATACAGCCCATGCTGTTTTTCTACATCATTCATCTTGCTGCAATACACATAAACCAACATGAAGAATTCTTAATGTTCTATGTAACATCAGTGAATCTTCAACCAAAACCCTGAGGAAGGTTTTCAATGCAATATCCAGTGCTAGGTATATGAAAACCTGTAAATGAAATTGGTCTACAAGCAGGTAAAAGTGGTAACAGAAAAATTAAAATAAGGGAAAAAAAATGGAGTTATGTAATGAGTAGCTAAGAGAGTTAAAACTTTGAGATGGCATGTATAAGACAAAAAAAAGAGCTTAACAGAGGGGTGACAAGATACTAAAGGTGGAGGCCAAAAATATGGGTTATGGAAGTCTGTGTACAAAGGAATCAGCATAAGAATATTACATAATGACCAGACAACATGGGAAGACATCTTCATAGTTTATCCTTCAGCATGGCTTAACTTCTAGATATCTAAATGCATTATAACTCACCAAAAGCTTCTTTGGATTCATCCATTCTCTCCCTGTCTGCAGAGTCTACCATGTATATTACAGCATGGCACTCTGCATAGTACTGTAAAAAAATGAAATAATATAATAAAAAGAAAATGACCAATCGGATGTTAATATTTGAAAATCTTGCTCAGAATATACTTGGAGCAATTTTGTTCCAATGTGCTTGAAATAATTCTATAAGATTATTCATTTGTTGTCAGATACCTTATAACATTATGTGCAATCCACTATTCCTTCAAATCATGTGCCATAATTAACAACAAAATCTTGCATAGCTGAATAAATGGAATATCTGCTAATACCTTCAGGAGATTAATATGCACCTATTTTGTGTTCAAATTATTTCGTAATCAGATTCATTCCAATAAAAAATGCCTACATGCAGTACTTGATCACAATAAATGCTGATATGAAATTATCACACTGAACTTCCATTACCCATTACTGATTAAAAATAATGATGTCTGTACTAGAGAAAAACTGAACTGCAGCTCAAGAGGCTAGATATTTTGTATTGAATTGTGGCAGTCCTCCAACAGCCTTCCACAAATAATGTCTCATGATAACTTGTAACATCAACATACCCATCCAAAATATATTTAATAGTTAAGGTAATGTTTTTCCTTAATGAGAACACAAAGGAATGGGCAAAACATGCCCTAACAAAAGGCCATCTCGGTTGAAAAACAATAGTGAGAGGTTAAGTAGAAATGAATTAAGGTTCCAAAAGTGTATGGGGACCTTGAATTAAGGTTCTAAAAGTGTATGGGGACCTGAGCCTTAAAAGGTAAAAAGGTTATAAAAAGAAGAAAAGACAAAGTATGGAAAAGAATTCCAGAGCTTAGCTGTTCAAGAGAAGAATATGGTAACATAACAATGGAAGTGGAAGTAAGTCATAGGGTGGGGGAGGAGATGAAGGTTCTGGGAACACTGAAGAATGTGTGGAGAGAACCTTATCTGTGAGGGCAAAAATGAGTATGTTAGAAGAAATAGCAGTTACAACAATGATATATGGATGCATGGCATGGGCTACAGATAAGGCTGTGCAGAGGAGGGTTGTGTTGGAAAGTGTTTGAGGACAATAAGAGGTTTGAGATGGTTTAATTGAATAAGTAATGAAAGGGCAAGAGAGATGTGTGGTAAAAAAAAAGAGAGTAGCTGAGAGAGCTGAAGAGCGTGTGCTGAAATGGTTTGGACATATGAAGAATGAGTGAGAAAATGTTGACAAAGAGGATATACGAATCAGAAGTGAAGGAAACAAAGGCAATGAGACCAAATTGGAGATGGAAGGATGGAGTGAAAAAGATTTTAAGCGATCAGCTGAATGTTCTGGAGGGTAAAACAAGTGCATGGGTTAGAATGAATTGGAAAGATATGGTATACTGGGGTCGACTGCTGTCAGTGGACTGAACCACTGCATGTGAAGTGTTAGGAGTAAACGAATGAAAGGTCTATGTGGCTTAGTTGTGGGTAGGGAGCTGTGGTTTCAGTGTATTACACATGACAGCTAGAGGATGGATGTGAGCAGATGTGGCCTTTCTTCATCTGTTGCTGGCACTAACTTGCTAACATGGGAAATAACGATCAAGTTAAAAAAAAAAATTAAAAAAAATTTCTTTTTTCAGTAATGAGTGTCAAACTTCAATTCCCCTCTGGACCACTTGCCACTGCACTACACATATGCAAAATATAGATTCTAGTGTTGATCCTTTCACTGATCCATGTGCAGCTACTGTAATATGCTACATTACTGCTGCTCCACACATATAACATTTTATTAACTCCTGCCATCACTTAAAATCCCAGTTAAAATTTACCTCACACAGTTACCCACAGATGTCATCAGCAGTCTACCACCACAGATGGAGAAAATACCATGCATCTCAGTAACCCACATATTGTCAAAGAGCATATGCGTGTTATTTGGCACATTTGTCACATGCCAGATTTACATCCCCACTACTGTAGTCATTTTTAGAATAAAAGAAGCCATTTCTATTTCATTAGTGTATATCTGTAATGAAAGTAAGATTATTTGATGATTTATTCTTGTAAATAAAGCTTTACTTGTGTATGCGAAAAACATAAATAACGTACAATGTTCACAAAAAAAACCTTGTCTGCTCCAATACATTTAAGTAGTCATCTCTCCTTTGGCCTTGATTACATTCTGCAGATGTCTGGGCTTGGAACTGGCAAGGTTCCTGAAGAATTCTAGGTCTCTATTTTGGGTGCAAAGGGTCTTGATCTCCTGAATGAGGTGAGGCATTGATGAGGTCCTGCAGGATGCAAGCTTGGCTTCAATCTGGCTCTAGCAGTTTGTGACTGAGTTACAGTCTGAGGAGTTCCCAGGCCACTCAAGCAATTGAATATTTTCCTCTGATAACCAGTTCATTATCTTTCACACCTTAAGGATGGGGTCACTATCCTGCATGTGATCAAATTGTTGAATTTTATACAAGAGAAGAAGACAGCATCTCAATGTATTGCTCTCCATTCATTGTACTACTTCTAGGCAAGAAATACAACCCTCCTGACCCTCTGAACCAATACACAACCCTAGATCATCACCCTCTCAGAGTGTTTCAATCTTCATTGTGAAATGAGATATATACCGGCTGGAAACCTCCAGCCTCCTCATCTTCCCTTTCATTACTCCACTTTTGCTCACTCCAATCTTATTGTTTCTTAGCAAATGTGAGTCATTTGCATTTCACTTCCTTCATATGCAGGGGTTTGCAGCTGGCTTGTGGGAGGAAATGTGAAGATCCTTTTGCAGGCAATGTTCAACAGTTCTTTGGAAGATATTTCCTAGAAGTTTGGGATGGCATTTCTTGAGTTCATCGCCTTCAATGCTGGATTATTTCAATTCTTCTAGAGTTCTGGGTTGCTTCAATTCTTGTAGACTTTGGAGGTAACTTGTAGATATAAAAGTCTTCCTTGGGCAACCAAGGATAGGTTCTGGTTGAGGGATGACGTTTCCAGGGAGACACGGGTAAGCATCCAGTTTACCTAGATAATCTTGTGCACTCACACTTTCTTGCTTCCAGTTGAGAATTCAGAGCCTATCATCTTGAAGCAAAAGTGGAAAAAATGCAGTGCCCAGTAGCAAAACATGCCTGAGGACAATATGTGGTATGACAAGTGTTGATCAAGTAAGACGAGACACTGTGAGAGGGAGGTGTGGTAGTAAGTGAAGCACTGTGTGTTTAACAGAACTGAGATGGGTGTACTGAAATGGTTTGGACATAAGGAGATGATGAGTAAGAAAACTGAACTGAGTAATGTACACATCACAAACTGAGGGAACAAGGAGATTGAGGGCAAGAAGGGATACTGGAGTGAAAGATGTTTCATGTCCTCAGGGCTTGAACTTTCAGGGAGGAGGTGGGGGTGAGGCATGCAACGGATGAAGTGAATTAGAGCAACATGGTATTCCAAGTGCAACATGCTGTCAATGACCTGAACCAGGGTATATGAAGTGGTCAGGAAAAACCACAGAAAGGTCTGTGGGGGTTGGCTATGGATGGTGGGCTCTGGTTTCAGTGCTTTATATGTGACAGCTTAAGAATTTGTTTGTGTTTCTAGTGCTACCTCACTTCAGGGAAAATAGCAGGCATGCATAAAAACTATCTGCTTCATATCATCCTTTACCCTTCTCGTTTCTTGACTAAATAAGTTTAAGTCACCGAGTAGGCCCTCAATTGTTTTAATGTCTTTGAATTCTCTTGGTAGCTCATAACTGTACTCTTATTCCTGTCTGTATTCTTTTTAGTATAACTATCTATTTTTATTTTTTATTAGAAAAACACTGTATATTTTACACGAGTGTGTTTCCTCATGTGTAAATTACATACATGTGTTAGCATAATTATCTTAAGTGGGGGATACAAACATAAACTTCTCCCATGCCTCGGTAATAAACTAATTATTCATATCACATGTCAAAAACCTATGGACAATTTGCAAGGAATATGCTTCCAGCAAGAATTACCATGTTCATTAATCTCTATCATGAAGCTTTAGAAACATTCCTGTTGTAATTAACAAGGTGGGTGATGCAGTAACATGCATTTAGCCAAAATGATGCACACCAACTGGTTTTGCATTACAGCGCAATTAGAGAAATGTTTAACACATAAGGATTAGCACACAGCACAGGTATTGCCACAAAAACTAGCAAAAGATCTCAATCCAACATTAGCAAAAATAGTAGATGCCACCACTGAGGAGAAACATTTGCTAATTACAGAAATCTTTTCTAACTCTTCCCTGCAGTGTTGATATGTTTGTAGCCCCTCATTGCATTGATGGTACGAGGACAAAGAATTTGAAGCACATTAAAAAAGAATATCCATCACTACAACAAATCCTCATGATAGTATGCTCATATCAAGGATATATTCACAGATTTCCAAGAAACAGAATATGACAGTATTCCTACATATATATATATAAAACATGTCCCAAACAAACTTGTATTAATCTTTTCAATATTCCTCTTTCTCATGATGTCACCATTATGTGATGTCAATTACTTATTCTTTTTAAAGTTGAAAGGAATAAAGTCTCAAACAACAATCTAATGACTTGCACACACAGTAAGCAGAATGATAGGTTTGGTAGTGTTGCTTGTTTAATGATTGGTGCATGCATGTGCTTCGATAAGAGAAGTGACAACGAGTATGTCCAGTACATGCATTCACTTAAAAGTGGGATGACTGTGACTATTTTTGGTACATGTATGCGCATATGTGAGAGAATAGTGGCAGTAACTATGACTGGCTGGTCCAACCGAGTCTAATCCAGTATATGGATAAGAGACAAATATAATTTAGTCATGAGGAATACTGAATGAAAACATTAACAGTTTTCATTGAATATCTGTGGTAATGTTATTTATTGAAAGAATCCATATCATCTCCAATCACTGATGCCACAAGCTTGATGCATTTTTGTCAGAACGTCCTCAGCAGAGTTCTTAATGACAGGATGAACATTACAGTTTTGTGCTGCAGTTGTGGGATTGGTTGATTACATATGCATATCACATAAAAGGACCCCTAAACCCATCCTACTGCATCATTTTCTGCATACTTATCCTTGTATAACAATTGTGCAATTGGATTTAAGAGTTAGTAGCTATGTATTCATCAAAACAGTATATGATCATGTAACATTTGTAAAGCTATAAGAATGCAGTTTCTAAGGTTTCCAAGTGTTGGATTGGCCAACATGTCAAGGCCATTGGTGTCCAAGCTTACAGTGAAATATCCTTGCCTACAAATGTTTGGCCTTAATATGGCAAAAAAGAAATCTCAGGTCAACTAAGGAGTTGGGTTAGAAAGCTCTGTGGGTGGTGGATCCCACTCTATTGCACATTCTCTGCTCCAGGCCCTTGTGACCTGCAAAATTGCTTGTAATCATCCTCATTGGATATAAGTGTTGTTGGAATCATAATCATAGTTTGGGTATCTGGTTCATGTCAAGCAGAATATTTAGGAATACTTTATAAGGGTTGACTGTTATCAATAAATGACTGAATAACATTTTGAGCAAATAAGAGTCAACTTTCAGCTCTGCTCTGGAACAATAAGGGAATGTGTGACTTTTCAGGAGGTAATCATTTATTCATCGAGACTACTACTTGTATGTTACAGGGAGAGAGTTCTACACTCCTGTTGCCCCATCTCTTAACTTTCTTTATATGTACTGTGTCTTTACTCCTGTGTATGTATGCACACACACACATACAAACCATAGGTTAAGACCATGTATGAGGGTCATGGGGAATGTACTGTTTCAATTACTTCTCAACACAAAAAACATTAACTATACCAAAAGCTGAGGTCAATGAAAGGGTCTTACTCTACAGATTCAGTTATGTTAAGGTTCTACAGCATGAAAATGACAAGAGTAAATGTGAAAGTTAATGCAATGAATGGCAAAGTGCAGCAACAAACTAATGGAATAAATGTGCAAGAGATATACATATATGTTAAAATCTGAGATATGATGTGCCCAGGTGTCCTGGGAAGATATTCAGTGGGTAACTTCACTGCAAAATGAAAAATTATAAATCAATATTCATTAAAAAAACACTCATATCCAGTTCTACTGAGAGACAAAGGAGTATGAACAACCTTTCTAAAAAGAACGTTACCTTTAAATATCTACTTACTTTCTCCCACAGAGGCTGTAATTCTTGTTGACCCCCAAGATCCCAAAAACTGAGCTTGATTCCTGCATATGTTATTCCTCCAACATTCTGTCCAACTGTTGTTGTTATTTTGCTTGGGTTTAAACCTTTATAGCCTCTCGTAAATTTTGTTTTTGCTGCTTCAAGGTATGTCTGAAAATATATCAACATATAATGATTATTACATAAAAAGTGGAATGATGTCACAAATGCTTGCAATTAGTGGCATCTTTTTGTATTACAACGACTATCATGGCATCGGCAAAACATGCCCCAGGTGAAAGAAAATGAAAGTAGAAATTAATAAGGACTCCAAAGGTGTCTAGACATGAATCTTTAAGAAAAAAAGGTAAAATAAAGGGAGAAAGACAAAAGGAGGAAGAGATATTCACAGCACAGCTGTCTGAGGGAAGATGGAGGCATCATAACGGTATATCCTTGACTGGCAGGTCTTTGCATAAAAACCATGGGAAGCAGCAGCAAAATGCATGCGATAGGTCCAAACCTTGGGGAGAGGAATGTATGCAAAAAGACAACGAAAACATTGTCAAAAATAATACTTGTATATAAAGTACGTTAGGCTGATGAAAGGTGATGCCAGGAGAATTAATGAGATGGAAGGATTTTGATTCCACTCTAGTTACCTGAGAGGTGGAGGAGTATTCCACACTTGGGCAAATAAAACCCCTGTAAATGTAAAATAGCTGCTCACAAGAAAAATAATGCTGGTATCTATACAACACTTCCAGCTTTTGGGAAACAGACTTTGTAATGTCAATTATGAGGGGCTTCCATGATAAAGAGGAGGATATGGATATGTCCAACATTTTATAAATATTGGGTGAACCAAGATATTTATGACGATAATTGTTTATAATCCAGTAATAAGTTCTTATACTATCAGTTTACTGAGAATTTTCTCATTGGGTGAACTAAGATATTTATGACGATAATTGTTTATAATCCAGTAATATGCTCTTATACTATCAGTTTACTGAGAATTTTCTCATATAGTTATGTCACAAATGTGCTAAATTTTGTATATTTCCAAAATCTATCAAATCTCTAAGGGAAACTGCATTTGAGAAATTAAGGAATAGTGATTTGGGTAAATAATTAACCTTCTCATATCCTATTATCCTTAGATATGCAATCCTGTACAGGAAAAGCTTTACAATCTAGCATCTGCTGAACCTAGGTAGCACTAAAGTCTAATTCTGCCTTCATTTTTGCTTGGAAGTATTGAAAACCTGTTCATCATGGATCAAGCACTCCTTCACTTCTGCAGTTCAACCTTTTCTCCTCTTTTCTAACATGAGCAATGTACAGGGAATCTTCCAACTGATAAAGTCACTCTTATTACATGTTATTTTCCTCTAATTCTGCTTTGGATGATTCCACATCTAATCATCCCCCACAAAGCCTAAGCACTCTCCTATATTTTCCTTGAGCAAGGTCTTTCAAGTACTCATCCAGCTAAAAGTGCAAACATTATATGGTCCTGAGGGCATACTTCCTTAAGGCCTAACCCATTCACTACAGTTGTCACTACACATATGTCAGATGCCTGGTAACACCTACTGGCCTAAACTTCAAATTTAACGGCTCATCATTTTTGCAAGTCAGGTTGTACAATGTTGTTTTTCTATAACAATGAAAAATGAAATACCTGAAAAGTGCTGGACAAGGGATAAACTCAGAATTTAAGCTTGTCACATTCAATATGCTACAGGAGATAGCCTTTCAGATAGCTGTAACCTTGTTATATCTAAAAGTGCTAAAATGCCATTTCTTCTCAAATCTATTTCCAAATCTGACACATTTCCCAAAATGAAATTTGCAAATACCATGGTTCCACCCTGAATTATCATAATGTATTGGGCATAACATATCCTCCACTCTATCCTGGAAACTCGGTACAATGAATATTACAAGACCTGCTCACTCAAAGCTGGGGATATATAAGTCCCACTATCACTTTTCTTGTGAGCTGCTCTTCCAAATCTATAGAAGTCTTTATTGTGAGCAGCTTTTCCAAATCCACAGGGATCTCATTCACCCTATTATGAAATACTGGGGAGACTCTTCTAACTCTCCCTTGGCAACAGTGTAAGCAAAATCCTTCCACATTATCAAATCTGCTATCACCTCTTCAACACTCCCTTTCTATCCAGCATGATGTCTCTACCCTTTCTCCGTGCTACAGATATAATTTCAGCTAATGCTCCCATGTGCTTTCTGCTTGTTCCCTACCTTTGAAGCCAGAACCCACGGCAAACAAATGCCTGTTGCTTCCATAGTTTCTGTGTAGAGACCAACCACACTAGGGGGAACTGTTACGGTACCTTCTCCTTTCCTTAAACAATTAATCTCTAAAATCTTTCTTCTTTCACCTTTCCCTCTTTCAACAACCTTCCTATCTTTGAGACAGGTCTACAAACATCTGTGAAGCATAAATTGTTTATACATTCCTATCGTCTTTCTTTTCCCCTTTCACTTCACATGGCTGTGATAGGGCATGTTTCTGCCTTGCATGTTGGAGACTATAAGAAATATACAATATATCTAAATAGCTGCAAAATATTGGATTTAGCCTTTTCTAGTTCATCTATCTGCCACCACCTCTGCTTTTTTCTTTTTTAATTAGACTATTTTTCCAGTACATTAACAGTCTATCTTAATTCAATCATTTACATAAGATGAGTATAAATAAATTCAAGATGCTTACTTTCTATAAATTCCATCACCGCAACTAAGCGCTCAAAAATACACAATGACACCAGTCAGTCTTGTGTTTACCAGCAGGTTTTTATTACAAATACTGACCTTTGTGTCAACAGCCTGGATAAGTGACAGGTATAAAATTTATATCCAGTATATCAATATACTGGATATGTGACAGAAATAAAATTTATATGAATTCAGAAGGATAGCACTAAAGCCAGTTTACTTCAAAATGTTGGGAAAATGGCTGTGACTGCCCAGGATTTATCTCAATATCTCAGTATTTCAGTGTCACTAACAGTATGTTGGCTATTTCAATTGAAATAAAATAGCTCAACAGTGAGCAAAATTGAACATCCACTGAATGTCAAGCTACCTAGACAATATGCATGTATGGGTTGATTTAGAGTTAGGCTGGCATGGTTACACAACCATAAACATACAGGAATAATGTGACTGACATAAGGTCCATCACCTTCTAATGCCCCAGTTATATGGAATAGGGACCTATTTATATTGGGTAAATCATAGGTGCACCATCAGAACCATAAAAGAGCATGACATAAATCCTTAGAAACCAAGGTTTGACTATTGGATGATGTAACCAGTTGATCACAATACCTACTAATAAGGTATTTCTTCCTATGTATCTTACAGTACTCTTAGGAATAAAAGCCAAGTCAAATACTTACAGTTTTACCTGCATTATCCAGTCCAAGGATGAGAACAAAAAACTCATCTTTCTTGAACAAATATTTGTAAAGGCCATAGAAGAGAGAAAACATTGTGTGGGTTAAGACAACACCAGCCTTCTCACCTGTGGAAAGAAAACAAGAATGTATAAGGAAAGAGGTATGGATCCATCCTCCAGAAAAAGGTATAATCAGTATTTTTTGTTATTAAGCAATGTAGATCTGACTAAGTTATACTAGATTACATGTTTAACCTTAGTTATCAGAACCTTACCTACAGGAAGCTGAATTCTTTCGGTCATTTTCCTTCATCATGTAAGCATTGTCCTCTTTCACCTTGTTTTCAAGTTTGACATGGTATCCGAGGAATCAATAATTACACTAATCATTCCTTGACAGCAGCTACACTGAAAATCTTAACCTATTATGCTCCTCTATAATGTAACTACAATCCCACAAGAATCAAGAATTTCCTGTAGATGTGTAGTTTATTGCCACTGTCTTATTAAATGCAGACTCTGACAATATCTTATGCATAATGGAGAATAATGAAGACAAAGGACAGTGATTGAAGTAATCCTTTTGTTTTTCACATTAAGGCTACAGGCACTACAAAAATACCATGTGAATTTTGAAGAAACGCATAGCTATGGACTGCTTACACTTAGCGGAAGTAATGAAGATGGGAAAGTCTGATTTGGAGCTTTTATTTCATTATATGATGATAAAAAAAAAATTGATAGTAGTGAAGACAAATATCACCATATTTTGTTTTTAATCCACCTAACTGTGTAAAAATAAGTGATATACTTGTACAAATCAAGAAAAGCTAGGAAACCAATCTAACCTCCTCTAGCAGATGATATTCATAACATAGAAATACAAACAGGAATGCAGTGAGCTATTTGGTACTACATGAAGTGGGTGACTGATTGGCTTTGGTTTGGTTATTATGCATTAAATCTCATGTATTTTTCTTATTCATATCCCATTACTTCCCTCATTTTCAAAGGCCTGCCTACTTTGTGGGAACCTAACTTTCTGATACTCAAAGCAGTAATACAACAGCTCCACAAGAACAAATTAACTGTATTAATATGTCATTTGCATTTAGTTGTTGGAAAGTTTGTTTGCTGACTATGTTTAGTGTCATATATGTATATATATATATATATATATATATATATATATATATATATATCTTTTCTTTCATACATATTCGCCTTTTCCCGCGTTAGCGAGGTAGCGTTAAGAACAGAGGACTGAGCCTTTGAGGG
>JAYMFT010396319.1:0-19274 GCA_038088735.1 Panulirus argus
TATATATATATATATATATATATATATATATATATATATATATGTGTGTGTGTGTGTGTGTGTGTATGTGTGTGTATATTCATTTTTACCATAGGACCGTTCTTAAGGCTCTTAGAGCTCAAGGCTGCGCTACTTCCACTGGCAGGGAAATGTAGACTCCTTTGGAATGAGAAGTTCCTTGATGAGACTGTACTTCCCATTATACAGCCTCGCCAAAGGTGTCTCTTCACTTGTGGTGAAAGTATGAACACATACCCGAACCCGGTATGGAAGTCTGTGCCCATGAAGAGTTCCTTTCTGTAAAGAATGAAACAGAAAACAGAATGAATCACTTAAAAGGCAGAAGAATAAACATAGAAGTTGATAAAAAAGATGGATGGATACATATTTATACAAACAGACAGACAGACAGATATAGCTAAAAAGAAAGACTGATAGATAAAGAGCGAAAATTTTGGGGAAAATTCTCTCTTTTAAGTGAATTCCCATAAGATAGAATTTGCAAGAGAAAATCCTGGCCAGGAGGCTGACAGAAATGTACCGGGAATTGTCAATAATTCCCAAGATCCCTGGAGCAGCAGACGTAAAGGTGCATTACCGAATTATCATCACAATTCTCGAGACCTTCCACAGGCGCAACGGGAATGATGTGACCCGGAATAAAAGGAAGTGGGAACTGGGCAGGGAACATGGAACAGACCATGGAAGAGAACTCCAGCATAGTAGTGGCAACACATGACCTCAACTAAGGAGCAAGAGATGGCGGACGTGAAAGTAGAAGCAAGAGTAAGGGCAACTGGAAAGGAGAATAAGAAGTGAAAACGTGAATGAAGGGAAGATAATACAGTAACATTCAAAAGAACTGGTGGGGGAAAGAGGAGCACTAGAATCTTAGACTAAACGGAAGCACGAGCGGCTGGGTGTGACCTCAACTACGGAGCGTGAAGTGGAGGTCTTGAAAGCAGAAGTAAGAGTAAGAGGAACTGGAAACGAGAATGAGGAGTGAAAACCTTAATAAAAGGAAGAGGATAGGGTTGTGCTCTGTACTGAAAAGAACTGACCTAGAAGGAGGAGACATGAACTGAAATACGAGTATGTGTTATACGGATGAACTGGAATTAGCGTCAGTGGGGATATGCAGTGTCATGGACGAGTCACTGCAGTGTGAATGTGAAGAAATTAAAACCCTGCAAACAACACGAGAAATTAAGACCAGAATAACAGGTGCTTTCAACTCGACTGACCGACGAAATTGGAAAAAGCTGAATGTGAATCTGAAACGTATTTAAAGTCATACGTACTGCATATGGACAGAGAATCACTCGGTGATGAGGACAGGAAATGATTATGCATTTGGGACTGTGATGGAATTTCACCTACACGTACTCTGATTATTGTTCTAATGTAGACCCTGTGTGTACACCCTGATGGAATGTTTGGGGGATCGTACTCCCTCACGCTTTCAGTTCTGTATTTTCTGAAGCAAATCATCACCCACGCCATCCACAGTCTTCACCACTATGACCACCACTCTCCTAACACTTTGGATCTGATGATTTCTTTTTTTCTTTTTTCACATCTTGTCCACCGCGAAGTAGCTACACAGCCTCGCCCATGACTGGTTCATCTGACGACTCTCTTATAGACCTATCTCTTTAACTGCATCTCCTCCATCAGCCTCTCCTCATTGAAAATACTGGCACCTTAATGACACTCTGGAATAACTTCAGAAAAATTCTCTTTTGTCTTTCCAAGCATAGGTCACTGTCTTTCCTACGGTGATGCTTCTGTTTCTGTTGAAATTATGGCAGAGTATTGGGTTGGGAATGGAGTCATGTATTATTCCCTTTCCCACCTTCCTTCCTCACATTGGCCGTCACCTACACCACCTTTATCACCCCCATCTGCTGCTGCACCGTCACGTCCACCTGAACCACCAACCTGCTCACCTCATTCACACGTCTTCTTGTATTAATTTGCTCCTACTACATTTCCCTTGCGTGGCCATGTACCACCCCTTAACTCCTATCGAAAACTTCAAAAAAGAAAAAAACTTGAAACCTTTGATCGTATTCGTGTAAAATCATACATTCATTGTTTCCTTATGCACTGGCAGGGGATTCGCCTTCCACTGTTAACTCTTTCACCTGCATAATTAACAAGGAGCTGCGTTGATCCAGCCTCACAGTTGATGCTCACTTATTTTCCTTTCATTAGTTTCCTCGGAACTCTGCCACTTGGCTGCCTTTCATCAGCCCTCTCCTATCTGGGACCTCCATCCCAACGCCCGTGCTAAGTGTTCTGACCAAATGTTTATTCAAAGTTTTAAGTCCTTTCCCAGTTTCCTATCCATATCGCTCGGTATTTCACACATTCTGTCTTTTATAGCCATAAAGGCCGCTGCGTGTAATGTCGCCTCAGCGTTCATTCCATGTTCTCCACAATGACTAAATTACCAGCGTTTCCAAGCAGGTCGACTTCGACGGTCCACCACTGTGAATGAAATGACATTTTCTTCCTACTGGTTCATTTACAATATATGTAATTACTTCATTAGAGTAATCATCTCCTTACCCATATATCTCTGACTCTGGCCCTACCTTCAGACCTTTTTTTTTTTTCCTCTGCCGTTTCATTCTGCACAAGTTCCTATCTTATTCCATTTTCTTCCTTGCATTTGTGTTACCACTGTTTCTTATCTAATTCAAATCCTTCCTCTCCTCTTTTTTTTTTTCTTTACACTTTCCCTCTATACTTTTCCCCTCATAGTCCCCCAACACCATTTCGAGTGAAGCATCACAACTTTAAAAATATGCTCAACCATTATGCGAGCATAAGATATTCTGCAGCTCGAGGGGTGCTACAAATGCACCTAATGCACAATCTTCCCTAAACACGTTTCCGGGGACATATGCTCGTATATACTTTCTCGTAGTGTGTGTGTGTGTTTGTGGGAAACCCCTCGTGAGTTGCTGGAAATAAGGTAGCTAAGTTGTGAGACGAATGGAAGTATGGCTGGAGTAGAGGGGACACAGGTGGTTGTACAAGAGAGACGGGCGTAGGCGATGTAGAGTAGAGGTGATAGGCCAGTGCAGGTGAAGTAGAGGGACGGCAAGAGTTATAGACGATATAGAGGGAATGCGATTGGTTATAGATGGTGTAAAGAGGAGGAGGAGGGTAGTGCAGACAGTGTAAAAATTGGATGTTGTAGGAGATGTATAAAGTGAGACAGATGGTTACATACAATACATAGGGGGAGACTGGGAATGAAACAGATGGTGTGTGGGGAGAATAAGATTCTGTAGATGAAGTAGAGGACAGTTGGTTTAAGACGGTGGAGAGGGGACACACGTGGTTGTAGATGGTGCAGAAAGGAGGCGTGTGTTGTTGATGGTTCAGAAGTTTGGGGAGATGTAATGGTGAACGTTGATGTCTGAAGTAATTCTAGCTGAGAGAGAAGACAGGTTTCGTAGACTGTGTAGATGTGAGACAGCTGTTATATAAGACGTATAGGTGATTGACAGGTTTTGTGGGCAATGTAGAGGGGAAAGAAGACGTGTTCTAAATGTGGAGTAGTGAAATAGATGCTTCCATACAGAGTAGAGGGAATATAGGAGTGTGAACCATGTGGAGGGAAGACAGATAATTGCAGGAGGTGTTGAAGGAAGATAGGAGGTTGTAGACAATGTAACTGAGTGGTAGATGACTATAGACAGTGCAAATGGGAGACGTGTCGTATCTCTTGCACAGCACTGACTGTTGGTTACGAATGGTGTAGAGGGGCACTGGTGGCTGTAGATGGTGTCGAAGTAAGATTCCTTAGTTTTGGACGGTTCAGAAGGGAGACGGGTGGTCGTTGCAGATGATGTAGATGGGAGACAGGTGGAGACAGGTGGTTAATGTACAAGATGTAGGGGAGAGGAAAGTGTGTGTGAAGCCAGGTAACTTGTAGAGGGTGTGGAGAAGTATATAATGTTAATCACTATAAAGAGAGAACACAGGCAGTTGTAGACTGTAACGATCTTACACATATCGTTTAGAGCCTATACGTGAAATTATAGATCATTTTGAGAATTTTACTCAATGTCAATAAAAATATATATACATGTATATATGTATACATATAAATACATAAGTCACTGTAAACCTCCACTGACTCAAACGCCCAGGCTAATGTATTACATGTACTGAACTGTACTACATGACAAGATGATGCTGAGGGAAATATACATATATAAACAGTGAGTGGGGGAGACATGAGATGTTGTAGAATGGAGTAAAATTGATTGTAGACGGTGTATTGGTGAGACGGATGGCGCTTTCTTGTCATTGTTATGATGCATTGGATACTTAATCAGATCGGTAGGTAGAAAATGGAGATCGAGTGGTGAAGAGAATAGGCTGAAGGCATCACCATCGTCATCACCTTTAAGGTGCACCTGAGGGGGCAGCTCCTGCTACACCGGACGGACCGGTACTGTGCATTATGCAGGACATTATACTGTTGGTAGCAATGTGTTAACAACAAGCTGTGGTCACTGAACAGTTCATTGTGCACTACGGCGAGTTTGACTGTATGTATGTGCGTGTATGTGTGTTGTATGTGCGTTTTGTATATGTGTGTGTGTGTGTGATTATTATTTGTGTTTATGACTGGTGTGTTATGTTTCACAATGTCATTGGCTCGTCTCTTAACCTTGTATATGGACCAAGTCTTTACTCCTATGTGTGTACAGACACACGCCATAGCCTAACACAGGTATCCATTTATCGACCACTCCCGAGAGTAAGATGAAATCAGATGTGTTGGTGCCCGGGATTCGAACCTAGGCGAGCCCTTAAGTGAATTACGGTCAGCGACGCAAACCACTTCACCACGGAAGTCTGTGTGTGTGTGTGTGTGTGTGTGTGTGTGTGGACATTAACTGAAGCTGAAATAATGAAATGAATCGTTTTCCTTAGATCTGTCATCAAAGAAAATGTTAAAAGAGCAAACTTAATAAAATCACATCGGTCTTTCATCTTGAGGCAAGCATTTCTCCACTTAACGCGCAATATTCCTTCTGTACTTTATCATGCAACTCGCCCTTCAACTCAGGTTTTAGTCGCAAGTAAAGTCCCTAAATTTCCATCTGCTGTCTCGCAGACAATTTCGATGTTAACTTCATACCGGTTCTAATTAGATCCTTCGCCAGTAGCTTCAATCTTCCCGTTGCAAATCAATTCTCATTGTCCTGGCAATGTGGCCTCCGGAATACGCTGCGCCTTGACTCTGCCTCACCTTCCTTTGTTCTGCCTTCATTTTCTTCACTGTCTCTTCATACAAGCGTTGAATACCTTGCTCCTCGGTTTAGTGTCTTATAACTGAACACGAAGTTGCCTTATATTATCTTACACTTTCCATTAAAAAAAAAATTCTCGTATGTTATTCATTCAATACATTTTCACTACCCGCTCTTCTATTTTCTCTGAATTGTTTCTAGCGTAATGTTAAGATTCACTTGGAACACTCTTTACGTATAGAAGTACCTTAATGTCCCTCAGGAGTACGTTATGTCTCCGTAATTGTACCTGAACTGCTTCTAATTTCCATTTGCATTTCTAATCACAATCCTTAAGTGTATCTTAATTCACACGTTCCTGCTTTGCCTCACTCACCCACCCTCCCTCCCTAGTCTTCCCTCCCTAATCTGTAATTGCACCTTGTGAACCCTCGCTGTGTGGAACGATTTTGTCAGGGACGTTGAATTACAGTGACTTCCGGTATTTTTTGGGGGGAACTTGCTTAGCTCTCGAGAGCAAAGTGGGTTAAATTGTATTTTACGGATATGGAGGTTATTGTTTGTTTGTGTGTGATACTGTGGCATGTGTGCGAGGGGAGGGAGGACGGATTCGTTGGGAGGCAAGCGAGTGTGTTAGAAGATTGGAGGATAATCCCTTTGTGTTATTTCTAATGTGGAAAATTAGAGAGGGTTGTTTGTCTGTCTGGCAATGCGCCTTCCCCGTAGGGTAGGGAGTTGACAACCAACCTGTCTTTCCCCTATTTACGGTATCACGTTACATGTAGAATCTCGGTGTAGCATAACGATTTACGTGAAACGAATAGATTTTTGCGTATGTGAAGATATTTAATGCAGATGAATCTGTGTACAGTGTAGACAGATCCCTTTTATCGTTCGCGGACCACCAGCTGGGAGCCTATGCCTGGAGGAGGGAATATCGGTTCTCTTTTTGCATTGGTGATGCAGTGTTGTCTGTTGGTGTAACACTAGGACCCTTTCAGAAAGGGGTCCTGGATTAATTATGAGCGAGTGGAGGGTTTTAATCGAGTAAGGAAAAACAAGGTAAGAGAGAGGAGTATGTATGAGAGGGTTGAGTAGAGTGTTCTGAAATGGTAAGGACATATAGAGAGGATGAGGGAAGAGAAACTAACTAAGAGGATATGTAAATCAGAAGTAGAGGGAACAAGGAAGAGGTGGAGACCGTTGAAAAGATGTAAGGATAGGGTGAAAGACGCTTTGAGTTATCGGGACATGAACATGCAGGAGGGTGTGAGCCACGCACGGGATAAAGCTAATTGGAACGATTTGTTACACGTGCTATCAATGGACTGAACCAGAGCATATGAATCGGTTAAGGGCTGTGGGGTTTGGCTGTGGATATGGAAGCTCTGGTGCATTATTTTTTTTTTATATTAGCTAGAGAATGTGTGAGTGCTGCTTCTTCGGCTATTCCCGACGCTACCTCACTAACGCGGGAAACAGCGAACGACAATAAGCTTAAGAAAATTTGATATCTCCTCTCTCTTCTCTTCTAGCTTATCTGCCCTGACACCTCCATTCTTTTTCTCAACCGTTGATTCTTCACTCTTTCAATAAACCCCACATAATCTACTCATTGTTCATTGTATTTTACTAGTCTATGTCCCAACGCCACTTTCCTCCTTCCTTCTCTTTGTCTTCCTCCTCTTCTCCTCTTGCGCTCCTCCTCCTCTTCCTTAGTTTTTGCCCGTCTTCCCGTTCCTCCTTCAAGGCGCTTCCTCCAAACGTTCCTTCTTGTTCCGTGCTCATGAAATTGGCTTCGCTCCTCCTGCTCTTGATAATTTGGACGACCATCTGTTTTCATCTGGTAATTACACTCGAAAACAGATATTTAGGTCACGTCTTCATTTGAATATAGATGAAGTAACTGCTGGCAAAATATGGGTCACACTGTGAGGTTGCTGGCTCTTATTATTCTAATGAAATTGTTAGGAATGTTGAAGAAGACGATGACGGCAGTGGCAAGTTAGACTACTGGTTTAATGAGTTATCATGACCCTGGTCGTTGTAGTCTTGATGATAGTGATGATGATTATGATCATGATGATCACGGCTGTCTTGATGATAGTGACGACGATTATGACCATGATGATCGTGGTAGTCATAATGATGATGATGATGGTGACGATGATTATGACCATGACGATCATGGCATGGTCATGAAGTTGATGACTTATTACCATGATGATATTGGTAGTCCTGATGATACTCATGATGATGATGATGATGATGGTTATGATGGAGTCAATGCTGGTGAAAACAGTAATGAGATATGAGTATGAGGACATAAAAATGCTGTGAGTCTTTTGATGATTATGATAGTGATGATATTGATGATGATACTGTTGATGACTACAGTGATGATAATGATAAGGACGTTACTGATTATGAGAGCAGGGCGATGATGTACTGCCCAAGAGAACCGTAACCATGACCATTTTCTCCTGCTATCACTTCCTTCTCAGACAGAATCCCCGCTGCCCTGTTTGACAGTACCCGTTCCTCTCTTTAACGCGGCGAGTTACGCTCAGGGGTCATACAATCTTGTCCTTAATTTCTCACGGGACCGATGGATTTTAACAAGAACATCATTTTACCCTCAGAATCACCAATTATTCCAGTAAGAGGGCTCGTGGAGCGTCCTAGAGCCTCCCTTTCATCCCCGTGATACTCCAGTTTCACACTCATCCCCTCCCCCCCCCAAAAAAAAAAAAAAAAAATCGACCTGGTACAGCGAGTCAGGATGATCATTCGGTAGAAAACGTTTTGCTACCATAACTGTCAGTATGAACACCCGTTTTCTGTTCACCACTCCCGTGACATAACCAGTGACAACCAAATTCCCCCTTAGATTCGTTCCATAACCACTAAATTCTCTCCCAAAACAGGGAAATTCGTTGCTGATATCATAGTTTTTTTTTCTCCCAAGTCCAGGCAGGCCTCGACACAACCAGACACCAGAAACACGGGCAGCTAGTCTTAGGAATTATGCGACCCTTACTAATCCTGCCAAATATTGACCATCAAAGCCCTCAAAGGACGCCGTTCGTAACCACCAGATTTGCCACTTAACTCAATAGCTCGATACTGATATGCTAATTCCTCACCCAAAAGAAGAATTAAATCACCCCAAAAGCAGTTATTTTGTTGGGAGTTATGTCATCGTTACCTCAGAAACCATAATTATTATCATTATTATTATTATTATTATTATTATTATTATTATCATCATCATTACTATTATTATTATTATTATAATCATTATCATCATTATTATTATCATCATCATTTTATCATTATCATCATTATCATTATTATTATTATTATCATTATTATTATCATTATAATTATCTGGGCCAAAAGCAGCTCGTGAGTAACGGACATGTAAACCATAATCGTTATTATGACCCTAGCGAACCAGAGGGGAAGTCATTGATATAATAATCATGCCCTTCATCACCTACGTTGCTACATATTACATTTCTCAATCGCACATAATGATGAATTCTCTTGTCCTACACTCTCTACTTTCCAACTAATGCAGCCTGCCTTACAAATTACGGTGTTCGCTCACTCTCACACTACATGCACACTCAATGCTTCTCACACACACACACACACACACACACACACACACAGCACTCTTCCCAACCCTGACACACCACAGCATTACTCAGCATGTTGAAAGATATCATGACTGTTTGGATGTGGTTGTAGGCATGTGTGTGTGTTTGTGTCTGTAAATATATTGCAATAGTTCACAATGGTGCGCGTGATCTAATATTTGCCACCAAAAGAATGATTACGTCTACAGATATTGAGATACCCAGCTAAAGACATTTAAACGCCCACTTAAAGACATTCAGGCCCTCACCAACAAACGCACAGACAGCTTTCTAAGTATACTTAAACAGCCATTCACAGACACTTAAGAATTATCCATAGAATTACAAGGAAATACTTGCCGATACATGTACAGATGTACAGATAACCTCCAAGATACACAGAAATGATTATGTAAAGACGACCTTCTCGATTCATTTGTATCAACAGACATATAAAGAATCTTGGCATACAGACACAAAGACAGACATTTAATCAACCGCAAACAGAATGGAATAACCGTGTACAGACCTTCAGACAACCTCTGCACACAGCCTGAATGACCTCTCGCGGGCAGACGACTACCAAGAGGACCACACAACCCGTAGAAACAGTCGTCCACGCACAGACCTACGGACCTTCACCCGTGCAATAGGTATCAATGAGGTGTTACAGCAGTCAACGCCAGCCAGTCAGAAACCTAACTGCTAATTGAACGGCTGTTAGGCGTCGGAATTGGTCTCTGAAACGAGTTAGGCGAGACTCCCAGAGGGACAAGGGTTCGTGGTTTGCAATCCAGGAGAAGATCCAGACTGGGTGGAGTTCCAGGCGGAGAATTTCGTAAGAAACCTAAAGGTACATCGGATCTGGCGAGAGAGTATCTTATTGAAAATCCGGCGAGGTTAATCTCTCTGGAGCTGTGTTATATATATACATATATAAATGTGTTCGGAGGCAGCTCGGGAGAGTAATCGCTGGAAAAACCCGGGGATAGAGTGGTATTAACGGGATTATAATCCCAACAGAAATGCCTATTTGTCTGCTTCAGCAATTTTGGACTATCAAAAGTACTTCAGGCGGGGTTAGAGCGAGAGGGTTGATAACATCAGTTGCTAGAAAGTACCCCAGGAGGAGGAGTCAGAGCGAAGGTTTTAATAATATCATTTACCGGGAAAGTGTCCGGGAGGATTTCAAGCAAGCGTTAATCATTTCTGTTACCAGGAGATACCTGGGATGCGTGGCGGGGAGGACGTAATTACATCAGTTACCAAGGTAAACCAGGCTGAGCATCGTGGGCCTTTATCCATGCATGACCTGCACACCTTCGGTCGTGAAGGGTAGAGTGTGAAGACACCCTCAGCTCTTGAGGTCACGTTGGGTGAGGCGCTCCTCACGTCGCGAATGTTTTTCATGGAGAGAAGAAGTTCATTACTCGCTGTGGAAAATGCGAATAACTCAAGCACTGCAGTTCAGAAAATATTTCATTATTAGATGAATGGCAGCCCCACCTCTTATCTGCTGTCAATATGCCTGCTCTCTCTCTCTCTCTCGTGACCATAAGCCTTCAACAGTTGCTCACCATCTACGATCCCTTCCCTGATGCTCACTGTGATCCCTTGCCTTATCTTCCGCTGTGCCCTGCTTGCTGTTCCTCAAGTGATTGCATTACTATCCCTTCAACAAAAGCCCTTATCATCCTTCGACCAATATCCCTTGCTGACTGTCCCTTAACCAGTGCATTTTTCTACTCAACATCTCCTTCCCCTGTCATTCGATGTATAGCCTCCATCTCATTCCCATTGTCACTGTCCTTCTCTCTCAATCTTCCCTGTCCCATTGCTCTCTCTCTCTCTCTCTCTCTCTCTCTTGTCCATTACCTCTCGCCCGTTCCCCTCTCACACCTGCTGACACTCCTCCATTGCGCTTAACGCCAAGTTTTGTTTTAATTCCTCCAGCTGTTTGATCGGCAGCGACGGTGGAATTTAATTGGCGGGGAGAAATGTTGCCATCAAAGACGAAGCCCAGACGAGAAGAGGCCTGGCCAGAGCATGTGAGATAGGCCCTTGTTGATTGTCGTGGTATCCTACTGCGGTGTCGACTCCCCTCTCTCCCTCTCCCTCTCTCTCTCTCTCTCTCTCCCTCTCTCTCTCTCTCTCTCTCTGTCTCTGTCTCGTTCACCTTACAGTTTTATTTTTCCTCCATGATCCTTGTTTCCTAACTGTATGTCCTCAAGTGCTTGCCGGTGAGCGTGGTAGAAATAAAATCTGGGATTTTCCCATCGATTCCCGATAAGGGCGTAAAATCACACATGCACACACACACACACACACAAATCTTAGTCACTGACACACAGTTGTTGCATTTCTCCTGGTGTAGCCAGTTACGTAGTGAAGCCTCTATAAGGATAATCCCGCATATGTCAGTCTCCTTCATTTGCACATGGCTTCCCACTTTCTCTCTTCATGAGTCTGTCTTTGTGTCCTTAATGAAATTAAAGGCTGTTGACGTGATGTTGGTGAGGATGATGACAGTTAATGGAGTATGATGTTGATGTAGTAATGGTATGTTTGATGTTTTGAGAATGTGTTGATAGTGAGGATGATGATGGTGGCGATAATGATGATAATCGTAATGCAGGTGATGATGATGACGACAGTGATGATAATGACGTTGATGATAGTGATGACATTGACTATATATGTATTACTGGTGATTTTGATGACAGTTATGATAATGTTCTTAATAGCTCTGATGCTGTTAACGAATATGATATTGATAGAGACGGTAATGTAAATTATGGAAACCATGAAGATGATCATGATGATGACGTCGGTAATAGTGATGAAGATGAAATGGTAATCATGTTGACAATGACAGTGATGTCATCGAACCCTGGTACTTTTAGTGACCCTGGTTACCTCCGATTCAGCGACTGTCTTCCGTGGCTTCGACCACGTCAAGTGACATTACGAGAACTGTGGGAAACTCGCATCGCTGCTGCTGTTACGCTAATGCTGCCACAGCAACTGCTTCTGCTGTGACTAAAGATATTACCGCTACTGCTACCACTGCTGCTGCTGCTGGCGCTACCACGACTGTTGCTACTACTGCTGCTGCTGCTGATGCTTTTTCCTCTAAAGCTGTTGCTGCCACAACTTCTGCTACTTCAAACGACTGTTTCTACCGCTACTGCAACTGCTATTTCTACTGCCTCTACGACAACTACTGCTCCTACAGCTACTGCTGCTTCTGCTACCGCTACAACTGCTGCTGTTGTTGCCGCTACTGCTCGTTCTGTTAGTTTGCTATCTGTCACCTACTACTACTGTTCCCCATGCCGCTACTCCTGTTAACCATCGTGAACGTAGTTGTTGTGACAGTCACCGTCACCGTCAAATCATCTAGACGTATAACAATATTCCGCCCATGTATATATATATGGTGTGATATTCCAGTCCTCAGCGGCATTTACTTCCTGTATGAATTTCTCAAAACGCCTTCAAAGCGGTTTTTGTTCGTAATGGATTCCCTCTGTAGACGTCATCTGGGAGTGTCAGGTTCAAAGGGACTCTATCTCCTATTCATGGATGAGGCTTCTGTTTCTGGAACCCTTTGTGTATATGTGGAGCCTCTTCATTAGGGAAGTGGTATTTGAAGCCTATAGTTATGGAACCTCTAAGCTGAATGTGTTCGTCAAATTTCAATCCTTGAATCTCCGTATTTGCGACCTCTGTATTGGAGCTGTACTCTGACATATTTACTCATGTCCCCCTTTGCATTTATATGATGGCACTATACACGCATTCTGCCACTCCTCACACACCTCTAAACGTAACCTTTGCTTGGAGCTTTTATATTCCGAGTCTTTGATGTTCAGCACGTTTATTAATACTCTGGCTTTTGGAACTTCTTGGATGGAAGATATATATAATCCCCTATATCTGAAACTTGCATTCTAGATCTTTAAATATCTAGATATAGATATTTTTAGATATAGATATTTAAAATATAGGTCATTATATATATATATATATATATACATGAATATATTGCATATGAACGCGCACTGTCATAGAACACATAATACCCTCCAACAGCCAGGATTCGAACCCAGGACCTTTTGCGTGGTAGACGGGAACGCTAACGGCTTGGCTATGGCCGCGATCATAGCCAAGCGGTTTTCTTCTGCTAAGCTCGTTGCAAAGTAGTCTGTCTTGGCATAATAAGAGAGAGAGAGAGAGAGAGAGAGAGAGAGAGAGAGAGAGAGAGAGAGAGAGACTGGAATGCCTTTGTTAACACAGACCATTGAAAGTATAGTGAGACTGGTTAGGTCCTTATAAATATCTTCCTCTATAAATTTCTACCCAGTCACAGCTAGGTGGAAACTGCAGGTAGATGAGGCAGATGAGAACAGTACATCAATATGGTGCACAGTTAGGATATTGGAAACTACTTATTCGGTAAGTATCCTCCACCTAGAATATTTTCTTTTACGTTTCGCAGCAAAATTGTTCTCTTTATATTATTTTCTTAATAAAATAGTTGAGACAGTACCTAATGGAAATATCAGGAGCCAGCCAACATCCGCTACTCACTGATTATTTCCAAGCTTCTCTTACGAACATCAGTCTGATTTAATGTATTCGAGAACCCACCATCTTCATGCCATTAAACTGTAGTTAACACAGTTGCTCTTGTGACTCGTCCTTCTTCTTCCCAAGCCAGACGGCAGATATGTAAACCTCAAGACGTTTTTGTTGGTAACTCCTAAATTCTTTCTCCTCCTTCTCACCAAACATTACGAGACCGTAAACATTAATAGTTCCCATATCTTCTGCTTTTCCTGTCTTACCTTTTTTATTATCGATACTTTACTGTCCATCTAGATCATAAACAGAAATAAAAAAACCATGGTTACCAAAATATATAGTACAATGGCCTGGATGTGTGAGAAAGTTAACTCCTGTAAGGACGTGACCACAGGGGCCTAGTCCATTTCACTCATATCTCTGCTGTGTATTATCATCACCATTATTATCATTATCATCATTATCATTATTATTACTATTGTAATTATCATTATCATCATTGTTAGTATTATTGTCATCAATATCATTATAGAAGAGGGAAAACAGAAAATGAGGTAAATGTATATATCATTCTGCCTAATACTTGCTCTAACGTTGTAAGTTCCCATCATCGTTCCTATAACGTGTGAGGCGTTCTACGTACTTTTCTCATCAATAATCCTTCTACCTTCTTCCCTTATTTTTCCCAACAAAAATTCCTCTTCCTTCACTCGCTCTCCTCAAGTGTCCTATAGACCGGCGTAAATCTGGTTTCCTTCCTTCTTTCCATCTCCTGGTGTCATCAGCCTTCCCATCTCAACTCTTGTGATCCAAACCTTCCCTCCCTTATGCTATGTTCCATACAATACTCTACATCCATTCTGAATTCAGTGGTCTATCGTTGCCTCCCCATGTCTACCACTAACCTTTCCACACTTCTCCTTTTCCTATCCTTTCTCCATCTGTCTAAAACGGAAATTCTAGGTTACCGTTACTGTCCAGCAGACAACACCCTCTCGTCAGGACCATCTGGACTACAATTCATCTTACTTCCTTAACCTTAGGCTTTCCGACTGTCTCTTGTATACTACAATGTTGTGATTATGTGTCCCAGTATCTCTTCTAAACATTGATCTGGATCTGTCATTCCTACCTGGTAAGGGTAAGTGTTTTTGGGTCTGTTTTCTAAGTTTCGTGCCATCATTCCCTGCTGCTGTTTCCCATTTTCCCTTTTTAACACAGGGTTGCCTCCTACTTTTCTCATCCCAAGCTCTGAGTTTTCTCGTATGTAATTCCTCCCTTCTAATACTGTATTTCCTCCAAAGTCTTGTCCCAAGCTCTGAGTTCCCTCGTAACTTTCCTGTCCATCAGTGTGTCTTCTCCGACACTTCCTTTCCTAATTTTGTGTCTCCTCCACTTCTCTCCCGTTAATACTGGATCTCGTTATGCATTCCTATCCAACGGGAGATTTCTTACCTTCCTTTCAAAATTCCCAACCTTTATTCTCTTTTCATCAAATCTCACTCTTCCTTAATCTTCGCTGAGTTTATGCTTCACCTCCTTATAGAATCTTGTGCCTTATCTCCACCCCTGGCCTGAGCTCGATGCCTCCTCCTTCAGGAACATACATCTTGCCTTCCTTACCACTAAAATATGTATCCTATCTCCGCCTTGTTCCCAGGCACTGCCTGTCACTCCTTCTCACCTTAGTCTCCTCACTCTTCCTCCCATCCTAAGTCTTCTAACTTTAAGTCTCTCTCGTGATGCTAAACTTTCCTTCCCTTCTCAGTCTCCCATTTCCATCCCTTCCCTCATATCCTATCCCTTCTGCCACTATCCTGCTTTACTGTCCCATTTATACTACAAACAAAGTTATGACTGCTGATGACCTCTTCATGCACCACTCGGGCTCTCCTGTTATCTGTCCTTCCCATGTACTCCTACGTTTCCACCCTCTTTTTTAATGCATTTTTAAGTTCTTCTCTTCTCATGCACCATTTACCTTCTCTTCCCTCCTAAGTCTTCTACATCCGCCGAGCTTTCTCATCATCTCCCTCTTACTTTCTATTTTTCTACGTCATTTATCCCTCTTATTCTATGCTGTAGGCGTCCTCCCTCCTCCTCCTTCACATACTGCATTAACCTTTCCTCGCCTATCTTGCCCTACGAACCGCACACAGCTAAGGCAAGTCTCACAGAGTTAGAGCCTTGGGAGGCGGTACCTGGCGTGGGTGTTAGAGCTGGCAGCTCCTGTATCACACAGGGCAAACGCCGGCGGAGGAACGTGGAACACCGGGTCCATCAGCATATGAAGAGCACTAAGTTGAAAGAGAGGTGCATTGCAAGCACGTTCTTCCTTTTTGAACAGTTTAGACAGAAATACGCATGAATAGCGACCGTGAAAGCTAAATTTCTCTAAGTGTTTCCCTCCCTATTCTGCAAAGGTCATTTATTCGGAGCTTAAACAACTGTACGGATGTGTGTGATGTTTTACATAAACATACTTTTACGGATAATGTCATAAAGAAAATTAACAGACTCGTAGCCCATGATTACACACACACACACACACACACACACACACACCGCAGTACTCCGACCATCCAAGAAACGAAGGTAATGTGATGGCAAACCTAGATTTGTTGACTTAACGAAAATATCTGACATAAAAACAGACTAGAAAAATCAAGTTCGAACGAATGTTAGTCTCACACAACACTACCTCGACAATTCTCTCACACATACGTTCCCTTTTCACGCCTTCCCCATGACAGACTATGATACATTTCTTTCACCCCTTGACAGGAACCTTCGTCAACGCATACCTGTTCATACCGTCCATGTCTCCTCGCTAAACACTTTCCCTCCACCGTGACGACGTCTCCATATTCCTCCCTCCCACAGGCCCTCCGACCACTTTATATTCGTGAGTCGTCGCTGAAGACCCTCACCGCTCCTTACCTTATGTCTAGCGCAGCCTTCCCCTCGCTGCCTACTCTCTCTCTCTCTCTCTCTTCCTCCTCCCGCAGTGGTGCCAGTCTCCTGCCCGACCCCCTATTACTCATAGTAATGTTCTCTCCTCCTGGCAAGGTTTGTGGCACTGTGGCAGACATCCCAGCGTTGTGACAAACTGTGTAACACTGTGGCACGCTACCCAGCGTTGTGGCAAGCTGGGTGACAGTGTGGCACGCTACCCAGCAATGTGGCACGCTACCTATCACTGGTTCGATACCCAGTGCTGTCTCGCTGGCGAACCTTTCGGGCATCACGCTTGATACATCTGACGTCGAAAGAGCTATCGATAGCATGCCTTTGCATTCTGTTCAAGGAACAGGCTCTACGTGTCTCGTCATGAACTAGCACAAATAAGAATACGAAAGACAGCGACAGTCAGCATTTTCAAAAAAAAAAAGAAGTTAAATGGCTCTGTGGTATTATCCCACAGCTCAGGTGCCAGTGACACAGCACTTCTATATAAAGAGAGTAGTAAAGCAAAGCCAAGGTACTGGAGGCCCGTTGCAGAAATGCATTATTCTAGAATGTGTTTGAAACTGCTGAGGAGCCAGAGTGACAGTCCTCCCCTTCACGGCTCAGCTGACGACCAGCATGACAAAATCCTACACGCCATCGAGGACAAAGAGAATGTTGGTGTTATTTTTACACAGACCTTCAAGACCAGTGATAGATGTGATCACAGCGTTGAACGCTATCCAGTACTGTGGCGCGCTGCACACTATTGTGACAAGCTACCCAGAATTGTGGTATGCTACTGGACACTATGGCTCTCTGCCCAACATTGTGGTGTGCTGCCCAACACTATGACACGGTACCCAGCGGTATGTTAAGCTGCCCAGCTCTGTGGTACGCTACCCAGCTGCCTGTCACAGTAGTAGACAGCATTTTGGCACGGAACCCAACGGTGTGATGTGCTGCTTAGCACTATGGCACAATACCCACTACTGTGGCACTCTATCCAGCACAGCGTCACGCCACGCAGCTCTCTGTGGGAGGCTGCGCAGAGCTATGGCTGTGCGAAAAGTTCTGTGGCAAGGTGCCCAGCGGAGCGGCCAACCGCTCGGCTCTGTGGCGTGAGGCCAGGTGAGTTTCATCGCCTCTGCCTTACCTTGCGACTCCCTTCTCTACCCCTCCGTACCAACCCCCCCCCCCCCAGACACACACACACACACACACACACACACACACACACTTAAAATATGCTTCTCAAGTTTGGTCACCGAGCTTAAAGAAGCACAAAGAACTAATAGAGAAGGTCCAGAGGTGCATAACCAGTTCGTACCAAATTCAAGATAGCTTAGTTACAATGACAGGTTAGAAACCAAAATTATTTCCATCACGGAAGAGGAAAGAGTAAGGGAAAACTTCCTCTAAAAATGCAAAAATGGAGCCAGACATTAAGCAAAAAACTTGCTAGAAAATCTGTAGAGACGTAGTATTATGGTGAAAGAGTAGTGGACAAATGGAGCAAATTATGAGGTAATATTGTGAGTGCCATACGAGAGTTTAAAATGTTGTCTGATAGAAAAGGTTCGAGCGATGGCGGGAAGGACCACATGTGTAGAATTCCCACTTAGTTTAATAGAGATAAGTAATCACATTGAAGCAATTACACTCTTAAAATGAAGCCTAATAAGTCTGAAAACAAACATATGTAATACTGAAAAGCAAAAAGACGTATATTTACATTAACCATTTCTTTTTTAATCACACTTAACACGAACCACTTAGTATATTACCAAGTTAATCTTACCCTTCTGGCATAAAACAGAAAAAAAAGAGCATACATAAGATGGCTTATTTTTCCTAAATTTTTTTCTTTCCCCAGAAGCCAAGTAATTAGCTTACCTCCCTCACGAACCGCACCCTCGCTGTGCTAGAGTAAATATTTTCACTCTTTGCACTACCTCTATCCCCCTTGAGTGATCGGACTAATTTAAGAGCCTCGCGTATTATAAATTTAGTGAGTCTAAAGGAAGAGGTAAATGGCGGAAAAAAAAAATCTTTCCCGGACTTTTATTTCTTTTTGTCTCATGACAATATTTTGCACTTACGCCCACAAATGCATAACATCATTATACGAAAAAAAAATCACACAGTTGAAATTATACATATACATATATATATATATATATATATATATATATCTTTTTTCTCTCTGGTAGCTGAGGCGACACGGCATTGGTTTACCACTGTTCATCCTCTTTGTTAAATCCTCATCCATATCCAGTAAAGGAAAATAACACATTTCACTACACAAACTAATCTCAAAAAGTCTGGGACATGTCCAACAGAGCCGTCAATGTCCAAGATTGCCATCGAGGACATGTCCAACACAGCCGTCAGGGGCATATCAAAGAAAGCCGTCAGGAATATGTCAAAGACAGCTGTCCGGGACATGACTAAGGCAGCTGTCAGAGAAATGTCCAACACGGCCGTCAGGGTAATGTCCAAAACAGCCGCCAGGATCAGCGTTGCCAGCTGCCCTGCCCGTCCCTCGCTGCTGCTACACTTCGGTTCTTTGATGTTGATGAATATGTGCAAAGTAACTGTTTCACTACTTCACTATATAAACATTTTCTGCGCACTTGATCGCCGTTTCCTGCGTTAGTAAGGAAGCGCCAGGAACAGACGAAGAAAGGCCGCGCATCCGCTCACATCCATTCTCTAGCTGTCATGTGTAATGCACCGAAACCACAGCTCCCTTTCCACGTCCAGGCCCCACAGACCTTTCCGTGGTTTACCCCAGACGCTTCATATGCCCTGG
>JAYMFT010396330.1:0-19273 GCA_038088735.1 Panulirus argus
CAATCTCCCCGGGCAACCGTTTTCTTTGCAATCTCCCCGGGCAACCGTTTTCTTTGCAATCTCCCCGGGCAACCGTTTTCTTTGCAATCTCCCCGGGCAACCGTTCTCTTTTCAGTCTTTCAGAGCAAACGTCGTCTTTCCAGTCTCCTCGGTCAACCGTCTTCTTTCCAGTCACCTCGGGAAACCGTTATCTTTCCAGTCCCTCCGACAACAGTCTCCCTTCCAGTCCTTCCGGCAAGAGTCTCCCTTCCAGTCTCTCAGGGCAACCGTCCTCTTTCCAAACTCCCCTGGGCAACCAGTCTTCTTTCCAGTCGATCCTTGCAACCACCACCTTTCCAGCCTCACCATACAACCGTCTTCTGCGTTATGTCTGCCCGGCAGTGGGTGATCGCGAGGATGTAACGATCCCGTGAATTAGTGACGCCTCCTCTGAAGTTCCTCGACTGACTTCGCCATCACCAGAGCAGCGTCAGCGACATCAGGTCGGACTCTGGGGCTTCAGGACGACCCTTTACGTAAGGCAGCGCCATGCTCTTAAAACCATCACGCTTTCCTCTTTCCATAAAACCCGATGTCTGGAAATAATCGTTCACGGCCACACACACAAGAAGAAGAAATCCTTCAAGCGTCCAGAAACACAATCCTACATTGTTTATTCATGTAAAAGTACCGTTTTTCAACCTGGGGAGAAAAAAAAAGAAAAAAGAAATATCACTGCCTCGGTCTGGAATGAGCTACTACAAGCTGTTCCAGAGACTAATATGACTCTCAACGTTTCCATTCTCCATCTGGTTGTTGTAAGGAAGGATAATGTTGCAAGAGAGGAGGGGGAATTTATTATGTTCAAGGCTCGCACGTCACTTTTTCTTTTTGTCTGTCTGTGTGTTGAGTTAAGGCAGGTAATCAATATTCCAGAGCTGGCCTGGTCTTTTTTTTTTTTTTTTTTTTAGGAATGACGTAAGTTATTCAGTCGTCGTGTTGTATAGGGATATATGTATAATGCATACCATTGAATAACATCACAGGTGCCGGCCAACATTACTGTTCCATCTAGTTTCTTTCAACCACATTTTACAATTTAGATTTATGGAAATAATCCTCACTCTTTTATACCTCATTTGTCCGTCCTCACTTTGAATACGGTATTCACTTATGAACACTATATTTGAATAAAAGACAGACAGTGGAGAGAGTACAGAAGCGAGCAACCAAAATGATTCCTGGGCTGGGAAACAAATCCTATGAGAACCAACCAGACAACTTGCATCTTATCTAGCTCAGATGAGAGATGGTTGAGAGGCAACTTAATACTAGTATTTAAGACTATCAAAGGCTTTGGCAATATGGATCTAAGCAGCTATCTATCGCTGGATTCGTCTCATTTCACCCGTTGTAATGGATACAAAGTAATGGGCAAAAGTATCCCTTGGAACGAAGAAAAGCACCTCTTCTTCTTCAGTAAGATTTAAAATATGGAATGATTAACAAATTTCTCTGGTTGACAGCAGCACCATAGATACGTATAAGATTATACTTGGTGGACATTTCGCCTCGGATCCACGACTGATATTTACGCCTCCTTACTTACAAGCAATGTTTATTGTTTCCTCTCTTCAGATAAAATATACGTTTTTCTCCTCTTACAGCATTCAGTGTCTGAGTTTCCGATCTGTTCTGCTATTACGAACAGCCTGGATAGTACACACAATCGTCTGTTGCTTACTTCCTTTGTTAACAATGCCCACACGGCATTCACCCCACCTCTCCCTCTCTCTCTCTCTCTCTCTCTCTCGTCCAACATAATGTTAGTCTTGATTATGATGGCATTACACCCAATTTGCGTCGGTCTCCCCCCATCTATCTTCATACTGGCTGTGATAATGCTCTCGCCTCACGAGTATGTCCTTCACATATTGCCCTCAACACTTGCCGTGTTAACATACACACACAATATTCAACCCAAAATTCGTATTGGGTCAATACCCATATACCAGACAGTTTCAGCTGGCTCTTGAATTCAAGCAATTTTCACTCACAATTTCAAACATTTACAACATTCTAGATCGCTGTAATGTACACATATACTTGTTCTGCATGTCTACAAATGCACGCACGAATGCCCTAGATGAAAACATATACGGATGTATAATACTTACAGAAATCATTCGTCAAATCGGGTCCATATGTAGTGAGACCCAATGCTATGAGATAATGTACTGTATGTCAGATACCTTTCTGAAAATGCCTCAGTGATCAGCTTCTCTGCCACTTCCATCGCATGGGAGAGTTTTACTGCCAACGATACACTATATTTGTCCCCCTCCATTAGCAATGATAGACTTTTATGTACAGTCGTTTGTGCTAAATGGGTCGTTAACTGAATAACAAGGTTTGTTTACTCCGTTAACGTTATATCACTCCGACAACGGTTGTAGAAAACATTATTCTCTCCCTGAACACGAATCGTATTTAGCATCGTCATTAGTTACGTGTTGGGTTACAGCCTATTTGCCACAGCCAATGATATTATGGTCTTCATACTGAGAACAAAGGAACCATCCAATCACAGCTGAGAATATCAGGAAGCCAACCAGCCCCACTCACAAGCCACGATCACAGACTCGTAATATTATTACTCCTTATCAAACTGTCATCTTCGTCTGTCATAACCTTCGTGTTATAAACGAACACACGATTATAACCTGTTGCCTTCTGTGCCACAATACAACCTACACCCGCGTCACACTACCAGTCATGCTTGTCCTCCTCTTAGGCTGTCATATGACGCGTGTAACTAGTCGTGCCCTCCTCTTGGGCCGTCATATGGCGTGTGAAACTACGACCCACAGTCTGACTTCGAAGTCTCACTCACAGCTCATTACTAACCAGTATGATTACCATACCGGTCCCGTTAACAACCGGGCGCGTCAACAACCACCTTTCTCCACTGATGATTGATCCATCTCTACTCTCTTAAGCCACTCAATCTTTGCTTAGTTGTCCATCTCTCTCTCTCAGTCACCATATATCCTAAAGCCAATATTGCTGTAGTCATGGGATTTATGACACAAATCCTTCCCTTTTCTCATCTGTCTTTCCCTTCATTACTTCCTCATTTCCGTCACCCCAGTTTTTCTCCCCTCCTCCTCTTCCTCCCCAGTGAATTCCTTCCCATTAGTCTCCCCCTCAATCCATCCTATCCCCCCCCCCAATCCAACTCACCAACTCCCCTCCGAGCAACAAAAGTAATCCCGTCACGCAGATATAGAATTTAAAAAGACTGAGATCTAAAATAATCGCCTCCGAGAAAAGAGAAAGCAGACTCAAAGGAGATCTGATACGAATTTTCAGAATTTTAAACGACTTCGATAACATGAAGCTATATATAAATACACACACACACCACGGGTCGGGCTCGAACCCTGGGTAGGACGCCTGGCTTCCTCGACAACGCGGAAGTCAAAAGACAAACACACTCGACTTCTACTTCATGCTACCCCTACTGAGATGAGGTTGGGACATACTTAAAAGCACTAGAATTCTAGCGTGTTTGTCTTTTAACCTCCTCGTGTCCGAGGCAGCCAGGCGCCCTGCCCAGGGATAGAGTCCGACCCGTGGTGTATATACACTTTCGTCTGTCCATCGACGTATATACATATATGATATACGCTAGATGTAGATATAACAGTATAAAGTTAAAGGGAGGGAGAGGTGATAGTGATATGGATAGATAGTTCTTCATACTTAGAGTTACACAAGACGAGAATGAACCACCGTCAGGTATCGCTATAGTGAAGACTCGTCACACTATTCAACCCTCGGTTGTAAAGATACTTTAACGGTGTTGGGTATCAAAGCACACTAAGCTTAACGTCCAGGATTGCCCTGCTGGGCGCAGAGTGGCAATATAATACTGCTTATTATATTCTAACTCATTTCTGTTTACAGGGTCGCCCTCTCCCCTCCTCTCGTCCTCTACGGGGTATCAAACGGCTGTAATTGGATCAAAATGAGTTTTCTAATCATCCTTTTCGTATGGAGTTTCCATTTCATTTTACTCTCTATCTCTCTCTCTCTCTCTCTCTATGTCTCTCTGCGCTGCGAGATGTTCCTCTGTGGCTGTTTTCTGCAGGCTGATATGCCAGAGGGAGCGGTGGATGAGAGCGAGCCTTCTGCTTTACCCATCCTCTCTCTCTCTCTCTGCCTGCAGTAGGACTCTAGGATTCTCCTGCAGCCGTCCAGGAGATATGTTCGTATATCAACAGGTCTTCTGTTACCTGTCCATGGCATGTACTTCTGTTACGTTCATATTTTTCTTTTTCTTCGCTACCGTACCCGTTCCTTTTCCCTTCCACGCACCTCTCCTTATCACTGGCATCTCTCTCCTCTTCCTCCTCTCACTCCTTCACCTCTCCCCAACCTTCTCAAGGAGATTCGAGCCATCGCTATTGGAACCACCACCAGCTGTGCATCACGTACCTGGGCTTCTAGAGCTCGACAAATGGAGGGATAGACGAATGGATGGGTAAGAGACTACGAATGGACAGGTTGCTAGATGGATAGTTGGATGGACAGCAAGAGTGGTAGATGGATTGAGAAGACTGTTGCACACAATGAAGGTTACATAACTAGAAGGATAGACAAATGAGAGAGATAGAGAGAGATAGAGACGTAGGGCAATGAGCGAGTGAGGGATAGATAGATGGAAGAAGGAATGGGTTGGGAGCGTCGAGGGAAGGGAGGAGTGGGAAAGGGCGAAGCTCAACTCATTGTGGCGGGAAGTCAAACACCGACACTCCAGGTCGAGTGGCATCAGCTGGCTCTAACGTGCACCACTCGAGGGGACGAGAGACAAATTACGCCGCTGTCATAAATCAGGCCACCTCTGGGAAATGCAACATAACCCAGCTGTGTAAGGAGGGCGCTGCAGACGAACACAGCGAGGGGACGCTAGCTGTGGAGGTCGCTGGCGCTAGCTGTGGGAAGGTTAGTACTCGAGTTGTTGCGAGAGGCTACCATAGCTTCAGCTATCATCACCAGCTGAACCACCGATACCCCACGGGTGTCGGGGCTTTGTTACGTGTGGCGTACATCACGATCTTCGTGGTGAGTCGTGGGGAGGTTACTGCGACCAGAGACGCTTCCATACCTGTCGAACACCATGGACGAGGGAGGAGGAGGACGAAGAGCCCACGAAGACCTTGTGGTTCTGTGGGTTACTTTGAAGTAGATGGTCCGAACACACGACCCGCAAGACAAGATGAAATTCAGTTTGCTCTCTTGTATAAAAAGATAGTTTCTCAGTTCATCTCTCACCGTTTCTGTTCTAGTTAACGTTTGAAGATATCCCTACGTAACGTTTCTCACTTGAGTTCGCTCTTGACTCTTGGTAGAAAACTTTTTGTCCACAAGAACTGGACATCACTGTGGTAGAAAGCCACTAATAATCATTTTAGTTTAACCAGAAGGAATTATATGTAGACGTAAATATTCTTGGACATTCAGGAGGAAATAGTGAGAGAGATAGAACACATACGCTTCTGGGTGTATTTTCTGCAAACTTTTCCCGATAATGATGAAAGTTTCTCTCATAAACGTATTTTTCTTCTCGGAAATATATATATATATATATATATATATATATATATATATATATATATTCTTATTCGACACAAGACAGATTATCACGTTAATGCCCTCGCTTGCGTCTGGTACCTGGAAAAATTCTTTTGCTACCCTCATGAAAGTGTGATTCTTGGGTACAGTGGCGTGACCTTTGAGGCAAGGGTTAGAGCAAGGGCCAACCTGCCATATTCAAGGTTGGTGTACCGTCGTAGCGGTGAAGGTTCGTGTACCGTAGCGGTGGTGATGGTTTGTACCGTAGCGGTGACGGTTCGTTTACCGTCGTGGTGAAGTTTTGAGCCGTCGTGATGAATGCTCGTGCCGTCGAAGTAAATTTTCTTACCGTTGCCATCAAGGGCAAATTCACGCACTCCTGTCCGACACGAGTGAAATAGATTTGCCGATGCACACAACATTTTCACCTTAGATCACTCACTTTTACTTCAGTATCAAGTTTTGCTCACTTTTCATAGTGTTAATCACTTTCCTGAAAGTCATGTATCTTTGACACAACTCCTCCCTCGCTCCTGCTTCCTTCAACTGACGCAGCTTATCAACTCTTTTGAAGGAAGATGCCTTCTTTTCTTTCAACTTCTTTCATCAGGATACTTCTCGTCTTTCAGGTAATTGTGGTTCCCCTAGGAGATCTGTTTCATTCAGGCCTGTGTTGTGGTCATTCATATATTATTTTCATAAATGGTGCTTCGAGATAAAAGGGAAATTTCTTTACATTATTTTTCTTCCTAACCAGCAATTCCTTGCATGTAAAATAATTCCAATATCTATGCGTTGAACTACGTGACTGATACGAGACCCGAGCTCGATCCCCGGCGCCGGTAGATGTCCCACGGCCCACCCACCGGTTCAACAGACTTCGGCAGGTGGTAACGCTTCTTGTGACAGGCCTAGGCCCAGCCTGGCCAGCCGAGCCGACAGCTTGTAACACGGTTCGAGTTCAGCCAGGAGAAGGAGTCCATGTCCGGTGACATGACCCTCAGTGAAGGCTCTGTGACCCTACAGAGAGCTGGTACCTCAGTCGAGTCTACATGGCTCTTAAAACTCTGAAAAATCTTCTGTATTGATCTTATGCTATTCCTTGTACACAGTCCGCTATCTAGTAGTTCCGTTATCTTCGAAATCCTCTTCCTCTCGCGATAGCTAAAGTCCTAAAGGAGTTTGTGTGTTATAGCAATCTAAAATTCTTTCCCCCTGAAACGGTATCCTTACCGATTTACATGAAGAGATTCTATTGGCTTTAGATATGCATAGAGTTATCTTGCCTTTGACCCGTTCTGCTCTATGAATATGTATGAGCAAATAAACCTATAACTTGAGTTTTTTTTTTTTTTTTTGACCTCTCGCTTCACAATGCCTTCCTCTGAATAACCAAGACACTTTTTTTTTTCTCCCCCCCTTTCTCTCTCTCTACTCAGAGCCACTGACGCGTGTGATATATGGGGAAACTTGGGCCTACAAGATCAGTAACTTCTGGTTTAAACCGAGACTCTTCTTTCTTGATGTCACAATCAGGGGCATCTTCCGTGTTAGAAGTTGTCGCTCCCATCTGCATACAGAGTGGCTCTCTCTCCTACGTCCGTCCCGTCCGGGATCCCTCATATAACTACACGGAAAGGAAGGAGAGAAGAGATGAGGAATCGAGGAACAACTTCAGGGAAAGGATTAGCCTGGTAGAGTTACATGAGGAAGGATCACGAGGCAGGCATTTTTTCTGGTAAGCTGAATTACGCTAATACTAACTAGCACCACTGCCAGCACCACCACCACCGCTAGAACCGCGCCTGTACCACCGCTACACAGCGGCGTGGTAGCCTCCACCAGCGCCACACAACACGACAGTCCCGTTATGGCTCATCTTTCCAGCAACAAAACACGTTTCCGTGTGTACATCCTCCTTGGCTAGGGGCCAGTGTTTGTGTCTGGGATACCCTTTCCAATTTCATCTCCAGAATAGAATCTGTAAGCCTTTTGTTTTCCCCAACAAAGAAAATCATATTCTTTCTTTTTGGGTGGGGGAAGGAGGGGAATGCTGCTCTCTTTCCCTCTCTCTCTCTCTCTCTCTCTCTCTCTCTATTTGGAAAAGAAAAGATCGTATCTTACCATACATGCGAGTGTATTTTCCTGGAAGAAAAAAGTTCCATACGAATGTTCTTTGTCATCTGGAAACATATTCCACTCAAAAGACCCTAGGCTTTCCCATCCACGTCTTTAGCACACAATCCAGGCGGCCGTAGTTTACCCATGAGACTATATCCGTCAGCCTGCTCTTCTCCAGTTGGCCACAGCTGGTGAGGACAAGGTATTAGTGGCCAGTGGTGACCTTGTTACCACTAGTTAAGACGAGAAGCGAGAGAGAGAGAGAGAGAGAGAGAGAGAGCCGGACTCCTGGGGGTAAACCCAGCTTCCCTCAATGGAGACTGGGGGCTTTGCCCACTACCGTAAAAATTGTGATCAAACTTGCGCCTCCTTTTTATAAATTCTACAACCTCTCGAGCCACGGCTTTAGTGAGCTTCGCCCTCCCTCTCCCTCTGTTGTTCCCCTCCGAGATTTGCGTTACAGAGGTTTGTGTGTGTGTGTGTGTATGTTGTGGTCATTCAATTGTTCTTTGTACAACTGGTGCCTCGAGTTAAAAGGGTACTTCCTCATGCATTTCTATTCAGACCAGAAATTTCTTGCAAGTATGAACATAATTCAAATACTTTTAGATAATCAATTGATATTTTCTTCAAGTAAAGATGCCACATACATAACTCGACGAGCCTAACTCCATTACAGCTAACCAAGCCTATGTGCTCATTTCAAGATAAATGTTTTTCACTTTCTCAAAAATTTGTAAATACTTTCCCTGTCTGTTTTTCTCCCTTTCTTAATTCTCTCTATTTCAATTAGGGCCCGGCCTTGATGTGGACTTTTGTCCGTGACTGGAGCCTTCAATATAAAAAAAAAAAAAGATCAGCATTCCCCGTTTATCTAATGCTTGAAAATCTTTGACCTTGTACAATTAAGAGATCAAGAAGATGCGAGGCAGCAGGTCCGATAAAGACAGACGTATATGCATGTTAATGCTGATCAAGCTACTGTAGACAGGGCCAGTGCTTCAGCTGGCCAAGATGCTGTAGACAGGGCCAGTGATCTATCTGAGCAAGCGGCAGCAAGCAAAGCCGTTCCTACTCGACTGGTGCCATTACGACTACTACTACTGCTGCTGCTGCTGCCGCCAGGAATTTCCGAGCCAGTAACAACCCCCAATGGCATTCCGGGATTTCGGTATTCACATGCGAACGTGTTCAGGTCGAGGGATTAACTTGTAAATGCATCATGTATGGATTATTGGTCGAACGCAGACAAGGAGGCCATTTCAAAATCACTTTTGCTTCTTGGATTTTAACCTCGACAAACACTGAGGGAATATTTTGAATCATCGTAGATCCAAATTCCTTTATATTTTCCTATTCTTCTCGCATTGCAACAATTGCTATGGCTATAGATTCCATTCACCTGTGGCATAAATATATCTATTTTCTAATGAATGGAGATGCAAGATCATTAATGAAGTGCCGACATCAAGAGAACAGCTCTGAACAGTACCATATTGGCGTCTTGTCCCGGTTTCTTGTACCATAAGCTCTAAACTCAGGTCAAATGCTCTCAGAGGGTAAGGTGGGAAACCAAGCTTAACAGTTTCAGCTTTGCACCTGACGCTCAGAATCTCTCATATTCATGATGCTGTGAACTTTGGTGATGATGAATCCAGCCAATCGTATGCCAGATAAGGACAATGTAGTTCCTTCCTCTTGAGATTAAATCTCATTCTACTGATTTTTGTCCATCTCTCCAACAGCTCCCCATCGGTCATTTGCCTCGGGTACTAAGCAATATCATAAGCTGATTTGTGATTCACCAGGTGCCTCCCAAGTCTCCACGTTCCGGACAACGTTCTGGCTCCCTCCTGCAATGGTGCCTCAGAAGCAAAGGCAACGCAAGCAAAGGCTTCAGTCATACCTCAGCAGTGCCTCAGGACAGAAAACCTGATCAGAAGCAAAGTTACCATCTTCTCTGTTGTTACTGTGACGTACATTTGGACACCTTTCTTTCTCCTCTGAACACTGAAGGCGATTCGTAACTGCGTTACCTTAACATAATAACATGTCACTAATAAAGACCTTTGTCATTTTCCTTTAATAAAAGTAAGTCTGTATATTCATTATTCACTTCTGTTATTAGCTGTAATGATCTGTATCTCAGTCATTCCTTTCATATTACCAGAGGATTTGTAATAAAAAAGGCATTGCTCTGAAAAGTCTTGATATACTGACATGGTACTGCGACTTCCGAAGGAAAAATACTGGAGTTAAAAAGTCCCAAGTAAAGTCTTCTTCATACTAGTAAAAATGGTCTTTGAATATCTCCAACTTTTCCAGTTTCTTGAACCTTAGTAACCAATTTCCTTGCCTCATCATCGACATAGCTTTTGCCATACAAAACTTGACTTGTGATCTTTCATACGTGACTCACATTTGGTCCTTCTCTCAATGGGGTATTAGCAAATATTTTAATTTTTCCCTTGACACCTCTCTAGCATTTGACAGCGCACGGCACAAGTCTTCGTGTACTAAACTCAATTTCTTTAGCTTTTCTGCTTCGTACTCCAAAGCAGTGTTCTCTTTCCAGTCAGTCAGTAGATGTCCTCACTGATGGAGAGTCTTCATTTCATCCTGTCATTAAGAATGTCCCTTTGGGTTCTGTCATTTCACTTATACTCTTTATATAAACGATCTTCGTTCCTTTAGCATCTAATCCTATTTAACCTTATTTCGGGGACTCCATTCTGTAATTTGCAATCCACTTCCCTCCAGTCTGATGTTCACTTTTTTCCCCCCTCACTTTCGCGCTGAACATATTTTCTCTCTTAATCTGGACCTATATAATAGCAGCTCCGAATGGGATAAGCTTAACTTGGTTACGGTCAACAATATAAAAACAATTTTTATCTACATTTCTCTCGAAATCTCATTCGTTTCCTCTTATTAGATTTCAAAGCTTCTTAACTAAAGCTCACAATCGGATAAACTTGTAAAGCAAAGTCATATCTTCCAATTCATCCTGGACACCTCAAATAATAAACATTGCACAACCTTGGAATAGGAAAGGAAGAATATCCACTTCATCGCTGGTGTTGTATAACTGCAGGTATACATGTTTATGACGAAGACTCAGTCAACCTGCGTTTGCCTCTTGCTCACACGCTCAACCTCAAGTCTTCGGGCTGCTTCTATGAACGACATAGTCCTCCACTTACATTCTTCTTTGAACCAGCCAACAACGAGAGTAGCTAATCTTAAACTTGACATAAACAGCTTTATATATATATATACCCTCCCTCTTCTGGCGGTTTTGGTTAACAATCAAAACTCCGGATATTTGGAAACCAGCAAAACATCTTTGCAAAAGACGAATTTCCTTTTCTCTATTTAACGAACTTCAATTCAGTTTGCTCTAAAGGGCACCTGAAAGGCAAGACTGTGATATATTGCTCGTTTTCCAGTTACTGAATGTTTTTGAATACCAGGCGTTTCTCGATTACGCAAATATTTTTCGAGCACCTCAGTGGAGCAGTGGGGTACTGCCGCTGACTACTGTTCCACCGGCCCGGTTTCGTATTCCTGACCACGGGCAGACGGCGAATAAATCGCCCAGTCGTTTTATCCTTCCACGGGTTGCTCGGCAAATAGGTACTAAATCTGTGGTCGGGCAAGGCATCAAAGCTGTGTGACAGGTCTTAGTCAGGCAGCTGCCTTTTTCAGACCCGTCTCGAGGCTGGTTCAACAGACACATACAAGTCTTGGGTCTTCGCTCTCAGGTCTTATCAGAGACTAATCATTGGTAGATTTACTTATCGGTTTATACCATGAGTAACTCTACTCCACAAAAAACAAGAATCTTTACATTCTTTGCATGTAGAGGGCTTTGAATATCCTCACTGAAGGTTGATATGTAGTTTTATGATTTGTAGGCCAGTGTAAACAGTTTATGGTGTAGGGAACAATGATCTTCGTTGGAAATACGACTACATACACTCTAAACACGTATTGCAATTCACAAACAACCATGCAAAAAGTATACGTGCAAATCAACAGCATATTTTTTGATTTGTCAAAATATTTTCCCCGAGAAAAATGTCAAGTAATAACTTTTGGAAGACACTTCACCTTGACTCTAGCAGATCTAAGAGGTACACTTGGGTAAACTACCCATTTTATTTCAGTTGGCAGCCAAGTTGTACTGCGACCTTCCACGCAGTCCCTGGCTCCTGCGGGAGGTCAGCTCTATCAAGGACCTCACTCGCCCCCACCCAAGCTGGGGGCTTTGACTTTTGATTCCCCGAAGTAATCCTTTGAACAAAACAAAATTGCTTTTCCGCTAAGACTCCAAAATTCAATGGTATACCAGCGAGAGTAAAAGATACCAGAGGCAAACGTAAGAGTCGTTTGTACGGCGGTTGTACTACGCGTCGCGTCAAAGTCCGACTCGGTCTTCGGGATACGTCAAGAAGAGGTCCAGCACCTAGGTCGGTGGCGGACGCCATCGCGACCCAAGCTCCTCCGTATAACGAGACGTACTCAAAAAAAAATATATATATAAACCGAGGGAGGGCGACATTGACTGTCCACCCACGTCGTGTTGGTCGGCTTTGGGGATGAGGAGGATTAGCTTGGCCTGGAGGAGGATAGAGACTTTGGCTCTTCCGCCCCAACCGCGACATAAGATAAGACTTCGTGCGTGTGTGCTTTTTTTTTTTTTTATCTCCTCCCTCACTCCACCAGCCGAAGAGGAGAGGAGGGTTGATGGAGGTATGGCCACCCTCCTGTTAGAATGGGGGCATGAAGGGGGGCACGATGGGGGCATGGGAGAGCGGCATGGAGGGAGGGTATGAGAGGGCGTGGCCCCCTGATGAAAGAAGGCCAGTCAGGAGGAGGTAATTCTGTTTGGTCGGGGAGACGAAAGTCTGGATCAAAGGGACTCCTTCATGCCATCGCCTTTAACTATGTAACGCGCTGGAAATATTTAGTGTACTGCAGGTAAAGTTCTAAAACTGTGTCTTGAATCTTCTCTACGAAAATGCATGACTAAATTCACTCTTTATTCATCTATTCACCGCTAACATCCGATACCTGTGTTGGCAACACTCACATCCACTCGATCTCTTAGGGTGATACTGGGATAAGTTCATTTGCCACAGACACACACACACACACACCTACTCGCCTGTCTTAGATGGACACTGAAGCATTGTCTGTGTCACAGAATTGCCTTCAGTCTCATTTGCATCCCTCCTTGAGGTGAGCAGGTGCATGGTGGTTTCACGACGAAAGAATATTAATCAAACACCGAAATGGTATAGCAATAACCCACTGTTCAACACACTTCGTTTACAGTGTGTTAAAAAGAATGATCTATGGAAAGTAAGTGTTAAACATTCTGTATGAAGATTCCTGTGCAATTAGCAGTGGTGTGCAGACAGTAGACGTGAGGAAAAATTCTAGGTGCACGTCGAACGAGAGGTTTCATACTTCACTAAGAACAGAAATGTTGGGGAGAGCGAGTTAGCGATGTTAGGAGAGTGAGAACATGACGCAGACTTCAAATATAGAAAAGAGGTCTTGGAAAAAAGAAAAGAAGGGAAATGACTAAGCTTTTAGGAACCTTTTGAATACTTATCCAGACTCAAGACCGTTCCTGCAGCTGGTTTGTTTATAGAGAGGACTGAGACACGAAGATAGAGATGAAGGTTCAAGTGACGATAGTTATCTAAGGCCATAAGAAACTCTGCTTCCAGGCGAGTACAGCAGCTGTTCTCAGCTTAACCCAAGATCCAAAAATATTTTCCTTAATAAGATGAACTAAATGGCTATCTTAGGTTTTCTCATATCAAGTTAATGAAGCGGGAAATGAGGAAAGCTATCTTTTGTCTCGTGTTTCAAGAGCCAGCTATCTTAGTCACCTCGTTACTATCTAGCTGGGACGACAGTAGCTTTATAGGTATATCATGGCAGTTACTAGCGAGTACAACTGTACCCTTTAGACTCATGGCACCAGCAGGTGCTTGGGAGGCAGTCAGTCACGCCTGCACTCGGAAACATGGCCATGAGGAGCGGAGGCGAGCTTGAGGGACTCACAATGGATCCTCCTGCGCCAGGTTTCCGCGCTGCTAAAGCGGTAAATGGCTGCCGACGGCAGGTAGCGAGGCGAATTATGGGATAAGGGAAGGCTGCGGAAGCCGCTGGAGTCTCACGGGTCCGTGGAGTTCCTGCGATGGAGGCCAAGTGCCCCCGACTGTTAAAGAAAACGGGACTAGACCTCAGGCCACCGTCAATGATTACGACCTTGTCTTCCCATCTCCAACTTGTCTTCCCATCCCCCAACTGGTCTTCCCATCTCCACCTGGCCTTCTCTTGCCCCGTTCCTGACCCGGGGACGGAAGGAATTTCCAGGCATTCTTAGAATCTATTGAACCCTTGGCAGATACATCAAGGACGCCATGCTTATTAGCGATTTTTATGCCACCATCTGGCTAGGGCGGGCGCGAGAGCGCCCCTCTCTCTGCCATGTGCGGTGAGATGCAGGGCTTAATGCCAATCTGATGCTCACTTCCCTCCCTCTAACGCTGTTACGGACTCCATAAAGGAGGTTCAACAGGCTCTCCGTGCCAATGGATGGAGAATGAATGATGCATATCCACCTCCAACAGAGACCTTCGGGGGACACACACGCAAAGAATAAAAATTTCTAAACCAAGTTCACTAAACGAGAAGATTTTTTCTTTTATTACACTTTCTTATTCATTCATGAGTGAGATTATCTAAAGGCCTAGTTATTAACGGCACCAAGGAGTTTTTCCCCGTGACTTCTGAACGCCACACTAGTATGCAAACTTGATTCTCAAAACGCCTTCGCTCGACGGAGTATTTCAGGGATGCATTTTTCAAATTTGCCTGCACAGCTGAATATACGTAACTTGGTTCAAAATTATTAGTTAAAGGTGGTACAGCAAGAATAGTCTGGCCTGACCCTGATGTAAAAAGCATATATATATATATATATATATATATATATATGCATAAAATCACAGGAATATGAAACATGGTAAGTTCCCAAGTGCATCCAAGAACATAATACATAGCAACTACTAGAATGTATTACATGTGAAATATACACACAATATATATGAGATATATATGCAATGATATATACAAAATATCAACGAGATAGGAAGAAACAGATTGATTCACTTTCTTATATATGTATGGAATGTACAAGGAAAACAAAATCAAGTACACCTCTTCACATGTACTCTATTTGTCATGTTCACACGTAAAACATGAATGTGATTAGCATATGAAATATATTACATTTAAGGCCTTTCTCATGTAATATATTACTCGATAGATTGAAATATAAGCTGTAATACTTATGTAATATGTGGCAAAAGCTACAAAAGCCTAAATTTATAGACTGAACTAAAAGGACCTTGAATTTGTTTTGCAAAACATGTACCCAAAGCCCTCCTGAATGTCCCTTCCTCACCTCATTACGTATTCATGAGAGACTCACAATTTAGCCCACCGACGAGAACACATCTTTCTCTATACCTTTAAAGTATGTAAGAACTCACGCCAGACCCTGAGTATTCGTAAAGACACAGTTTCAAATATTCGCTTCTACTCCAGTAATAAGATCGTGGCCCGAATCTCTCAATGAAATTAGATTCTCATTTGATTGAAGTTCAGGATTCGTCAGCACACATATGGCCTTAGATTCTTCAGACCCCTTTGTCTCTCCTTCTTATACATTTTCCCGTAATGCAGTAAATATGCTCAGTGCACTGTATCAGTCAAATGTAAATTTTGGGAGACTTACTAAAATATCTTGTTTATGCATGATACATACATGGTACCTGGATGCAATCAAATTTGCTTTAAAGAGATAGAAATGCGAAAAATCAAGAATTTTGCGAAGAATAAGGTGCTAAAGAGAATTAAATTCTGTAAGGAAACTGATTGAAATTGTTGATCACTCTACAGCCAAAAGCGGAAGAGTTCTGTGCATAATGGCCAGCAGATGTGCATGACACTTGACAGTAAATTTCTTAATGTACGTTTCAAGATTTGGAGAATGGAAGGCGGGAAGGAAGGAACTCGAGGGTCAAGGAATGGGGTGCGGAGGGGTTGCTACACACCAGAGCATCGGGACTGCTCTGTTGTAACGTCACAACGCTACAGAGTAAAGGAATAAAATAGGGCTGTTTGACGCCACATCGGAATAAAAAAGGCGACAGCAGGGCTTCTCTGTGTAACGTTTTAATGCCATGCAGTAAAACAGAAGAAAAAAAAAACAGTTGTGTGTGACGCGACAAAGAAGAACAGCAGGATTGCTCTATGTAACGCCAATCAGAGCAGTGGAACAGGTCTGTGTAGCCACACGGAAGAACAGCAGAACGGCACTATGTAACGCCAGTCAGAGAAACAGAACAGTTCTATGCGACACCACACAGGAGAAGAGCAGACAATCTATGCAACGCCAGGCGGAGGAGCAGAACAGCTCTGTGGGACGCCATACAGGTAAACAGTAGACTGGCTTTATGTAACGCCAGGCAGAGCAACGAAACAGCTCTCTGTAACGCCACGAACGAGGAGAACCAGGGCTGCGCACTGCGTAACGACGTAACGCCACACAAAACAGAACTGCTAAATGTTTCCTCTATGTAACACGACCATTCGCCAGGTTATTCTCCCCACTTGACAAAATCTCTTTTCACTTTTCGCGCCAACACTCCCAGTCGTTATGAATAGCTCCGGTGCAGATAAAGCCGCGGGAAGTGTGTGGTAAATAGAGAATTTCGCCGTGATGTACACACTGATAAGCGAGAACGTGCTGGTCTAATATTTCCTGGCCCGGGTATTGTGAGGGCAAAGAGTTGCGAGGACAGGCAGGTCTGTTCATCACGACTTTATACGCCATTACCTCTTTACATAACAGACGAATTTCCTTCATTGCACGTAATTAGCAGAGTAAAATACCTAGGACAAATCGAGGGAATATGACTCCTAATGAACGGAATGGGTAGAATTAATAGGATCGTTTGCTAACAATGCCTAGATCAGAATTAACGACGGGTCGTATGTTACATAAACACACTCTTATGACATCCAGTACAATACAGTAGATAGAGCAGTTACGGTGCGCTTCATAAAGTAGCCGGGAACGGTGGCGTAACTTGTATACCTCGTGTTCTTTTTCCAAAATCCTTTTGTACTTCGTTTTATAAGATTATCATCAATGACTCTGTCTACATATTTTCCCATGAAAAACATTCTCTCACTTATCATTGCTCAAGTAATTAAAATCCCAAACATAAAGAAATTGCAATGAAAGGCGACAATAATCTTTTCCACCCATATTTAAACTACAGTTTCAGCTGCATTTTATATGATTATATACACTAGATTATGCATTATTCCTCGGGATTTTTGAGCTGTAAGTTCCCCCTTCCAGCGAGACATTCTTGCGGATAGAGCTATGCAACCGTTTTCTGTTGAAAGTTACGAACGTTTGCAAAAAAAAATCTGTGGTTCAACATTTAGCCATCATTTTTGTCGAGTCTTCGCGAAGTGGTTACATCAAAATCGCACAAGGTTCACCGAGTTCACGCTATTATTCATCAGATGCAAATCAGCTGCAAAATGCGGCTTTCAAAATGATGGTTAGCACGACGAATGAACACTTCCTTTACCATCACTATTTCCATCATCACTATTTCCCGTCATCACTATTTCCCTCTGTACTTTTGCCAGTCTTGCTGCACTGCGCTGCGCGAGATGTGCTTCGCCCTTGCACGTAGTGGATTTGTTGGTTACTATCCCCAGGAACCAGCGAGTGAAAGATGTTTTGATTGTACATTTGACATTTTGGCTATAGAAACACAAACCCCAGGAGGGTACAAGGTGTGACATTTATAAAGCCCTCTGGCTATGACTCGTTTCTGCGCCACATTGGTTTTATGTTCATACAAGAGAGAGAGAGAGAGAGAGAGAGGGCGAGAGAGAGAGGGCGAGAGAGAGAGGGCGAGAGAGAGGTTAATGCAACTTCAATACAATAACGTCAATGAGGGGAAAGTAAAACAAGACAAGGTGGCTTTGAAGTACAATCCAGTCCAGTCCAGCACGCGCATATTCCTGGCAGAGAAGTGCAACGCGATATCCAGGTCACTTGGTGTGTTGGCAAAGCTGTTCTGGAATCCTTCTAACCACCGACGAAGGGGAACAGGATTGGAGTTCAATAAATGTGGGAGCGTAAGAAAAAAAAAAAAAAAAGAGTTTATCTAAACCCTGAGAAAATATGATTCAATTCTGTCACCTTTTCCAGCCTCAACCTGGTTCTCTTTAGGGAGGTCAACCCTCAGCTCACCCATGAACACACGATTCTAGAAAATGTCGTGAGTGAGCCGTGTTGATAAGTGAATTTTTTTTTTTCCTTTTTTTTTCCCCTAAGAATTCCTTCGGGCACCCGACTGTATCAAGCAGAGGGGAGGGGGGGGAGGGAGGGGGAGGGGGGGGGGAGCCTTCAAGTAGCGTGGGTGGCGGAAGTAATGACCAGTTCCACTCCTGCTGACGGCCCCTTCCGGGTCGTTCACTAATTACACCAACGTCGCTTAGCTCCTCGGCTCGCTTCACCAGGGAAGAGGACGGCCTCAGCTACACCTCAAGCAGCTCGCTTGTCAAGTTCCATAATACCGTGGCACGACCCGGAGAAGTAAACCTTAAGGGAGGATACTTAGCACTGTAATCCCTTACGACCCACTCCCTCCCAATTAACGCTAACTGATATTCACGGCACAAGGGTCATCAGCTCGCGGCTGGGGAGGAGAAGGGTACGCAAGAGAGAGAGAGAGGGAGAGAGAGGCGCGACCCACCATGCACAGGCCAGCTACAATAGCGATAGCTAACCTCAGCGGGATCAATGCTCCCAAGACTTAATAGGTTTTCCTGGGCGGCAGGAGGACCACTCGGTGCCCGTTATCACTTCCGTGTCGGGATTTTTAATATACCACTTCCAGGGTTTGTCACTCCCACCAGCTAAGGAAGAAGAAAGTTCACATTTCGAAAGCCTCGTGCGTCAGGCAGCTGGCTGGAATAACCCTATAAGCTTTCCTTTTGTATTCTTTAACTTGCTTACAATATCGAGCAAGTGACATGCTATGTGTGCGAAGGGCGGTCGACTTTACGTACGGTCCATCATGAGGATTACCTATTCAGGAGTCTCCCGTCTTCTCCTAAAGCAGGTAGCCCTTACACCGTACGTTAGGGCTGCGTGATGTAGGGGTTAGAGCTGGATAGCGTGACTGTGTATAAGGCCCGGGGTAAATGTGTGTGCAGATCATAGATGGTGGGCGGGTGTGTATATATTTCAGAGGCAAGAAGGTTGGCAGGTGTTAGTGGTAGGGTGAGGGGTCACGAGTAGGGAGAATCCTACTAGTTTGTGAGAGAGAGAGAGAGAGAGAGAGAGAGAGAGAGAGAGAGAGAGAGAGAGAGAGAGAGAGCGCGTGTGTGTGTGTGTGTGTGTGTGTGTGTGTGT
>JAYMFT010396341.1:0-19272 GCA_038088735.1 Panulirus argus
TAACTATGTCGGGAGTAATTTGTAGATTTTACCGCCCCCTCCCTTATCAGGTCAGATCGGCACACTGCCTGATTTTCAAAAAAAAAAAAAAAAATGCTTGGCGAGACCGAGCCTCTTGATTACATTGGTATAAGACAGCTCCGAACCATTGTACAATTTTCTCTCTGTCTGAAGATGTATTAAACGAAGGTACTAATTGTGCTTAATTTCACTCACTAAAATGGTGTATCGTGCATTCATTTCTTCAGACAGAAGTGATGGTTCGGCAGACAATGGACACCAAGTACCACTTCAGCATTTTCCTAAAGTTTGCCAACAGTGTTCCAGACTTCTGCTCTCTTTATTGTCGACTTCATTAGGTGCATACCACGCAAGAGATAGATGGCGTTTTCTGAAGAAAACTCTACTGGAAATTATGATACTCGATCGTCGTGTCCAGCTGACCCTGTCAGAGTAAATTTGTAGATCTCACTGCCCCTTACTTGTCATAACAGTTCAGGAGACTACTTAACTTCTTAAGATGATTCCTTGGCGAGGCTAACACTAGTTTGTATTGGTATAAAACCATTCCCTACTCGTGTACAAATCTCCCTTTGTCTCAATATGTAATAAACGAAAGTACTGACTCTGCTTAATTTCACTCTCAATACTTTTGTATCGTGCATTCATTTCTTCATGGAGAAGTAAAGGTTCTGCAGAAAATGGACAACAAGTACCACTTCAACATTTTCCTAAACTTGGCCCATAGTCTTTGAGACTTCTCTGTGTTTCTTGTCTACTTCATTACGTTCATACCAAGCAAGGGATAGACTTCATTTTCTGATGACATTCCTATTCGAAAATATGGTACTCGATAGTCATGTAAAAGTGAACGTGTCAGGGCGGATTTGTGGGTGTCACCGCCCCCGGAATAGTCAAGTCAGTTCAGGAAACTGTCTTATTTCCGAAAAAGATTGATTGGAGAGGCCACACCTCTGGTTTGTCTGGGTGTAAAACCATCCCCTACACTTTTACATTTTTTTCTCTCTTTTACGATTTAATAAAAAAGAAACTATCAGTGCTAAATTCAACTTTTTAATGGAATATCGTTCATTCATTTTTTTAGAGTGAATTGAAGGTTCTCCTGATTACAGACACCACGTACCGAATCACCACTTTTATAAACTTGACCCAATGTATCGAGACCTCTTTGGTGTTTCCTCACGTCTTCATTAAGTGCATACCAGGCAATACAGAGGCAGAGATTTCTGATGAAATCTCTACTAGAACTTATGATACTCGATCGTCGTTTCAACGTGACCGTGTCATATCAAATTTGTAGATCTTAACCCGCCCCCCTATCCTTGTCAGGTAAGGTCGAGAGGCTGCCTAATTTCTTAAGATGATTGCTTGGCGAGGCCAAGACTCTAGTTTGTATGGGTATAAAACCATCCCCTACTCGTGTACAAATCTCTCTTTGAGTCAAGATTTGATAAACGAAAGTATTGACTCTGGTTAATTTCACTCTCAAAAGTGGTGTATAGTGCATTCATTTCTTCATACTGAAGTGAAGGTTTTATATGTTCTGGAAACCAGGTACCCAATTAACACTTTTCTAAACTTGGACCCAAGCTTTCAAGACCTCTGCAGTGTTTCCTCTCGTCTTCACCAAGTGCATACCAACCAAGGGAGAGGAGGCGTTTTCTTATAAAATCTCTACTGGAACTTATGATACTCTATACTCGTGACAAAATTTACCGTGTCGCGAATAATTTACAGATCTCAACGCCCCCTCCCATCCCAGGTCATATTTACAGACTGCCTGATTTTTTAACAAAATTGCTTGGCGAGTCCAAGACTCTCGATTACATTGGTATAAAACCACCCCGTACCAATGAACCCTTCTCTCTCTATCTGAAGATGTATAAAACGAAAGTACTAATTATACTCAATATCACTCTCTACAGTGGTGTATCGTACATTCATTTCTTCACGGAGAAGTGAATGTTCGGCAGAATATGTACACCAAATACCAGTTCAACATTTTCCTGAGGTTGGCCTATAGTCTTCGAAACTTCTGCCGTGTCCCTTGTCGACTTCATTACGTTCATTCCAGGCAAGGGATAGACGGCTTTTTCTGACGATATGGTACTCGATCGTCATTTTAACATGAACGTGTCAGGGCGGATTTGTGAGTTTCACCGCCTCCGGGATAGTCAAGTCATTTCAGGAGACCGCCTTATTTCCGAAAAAGATTGCCCAGGGAAGCCACATCTCTGGTTTCAATGGATATGAAACCAACCCCTCCTTTTAAAATCCTTTCTCTGTCTTAAGATGTAATAAACGAAGGAACTAACTGTGCTTAATTTCACTTTTTAATTGAATATCGTTCAATCATTTTCTTAGAGTTAAGTGAAGGTTCTGCTGATTAGGGACACCACGTACCGAATCAACACTTTCCTAAACTTGACCAAAAGGTATCGAAACCTTTGCGGTCTTTCCTAACGTCTTCATTAAGTTGCTACCAAGAAAGATAGAGGCATTGATTTCTGATGAAATCTCTACAAGAACTTATGATACTCGATCGTCGTTTCACCGTGACCCCTGCCAAAGCAAATTTGTAGATATCACCGCCTCTATCATTATCAGGTAAGGTCGGAAGGCTGCCTAATTTCTTAAGATGATTCTTTGGCGAGGCAAATACTCTTGTTTATATGGATATAAAACCATCCCCTACTCGAGTAAAATTCTCTCTTTGTACCAAAATGTAATGAACGAAATTATTGACTGTACTTAATTTCACTCTCAAAAGTGGTGTATAGTGAATTCATTTCTTCACAGTGAGGTGTAGGTTCTGCGTGTTTTGGACACCATTTACAAAATCAGCACTTTCCTAAACTTGGACCCAAGCTTTAAAGACCTCTGTAGTGTTTTCTCTCGTCTTCATTAAGTACATACCAGGCAAGGGAGAGGCGGTGTTTTCTGATGAAATCTCTACTGTAACTTATGATACTCTATCGTCGAGTCAACCTAACCATGTCGGGAGTAATTTGTAGATTTCACCGCCAGCTCCCTTATCAGGTCAGATTGGCACACTGCCTGATTTCTTAACAAAATTGCTTAGCGAGACCAAGACTCTGGATTACATTGGTATAAAACAACTCCGTACCGTTGTACAATTCTCTTTCTGTCTGAAGATGTATAAAACGAAAGTACTAATTGTGCTTATATTCATTCTCAGAAATGGTGTATCGTGCATTCAGTTTTCACAGAAAAGTGAAGGTTCGGCAGACAATGGACACCAAGTACCACTTCAGCATTTTCCTGACCTTGGCTCACAGTGTTCGAGACTTCTGTGTTTCTTGTCGATTTCATTACGTGCATACCACACAAGGGATAGACGGCGTTTTCTGAAGAAATCTCTACTGGAAATTATGATACTCGATCGTCGTGTCAAGTTGACCCTGTCAGAGGAAATTTGTAGATCTCACCGCCCCTTACTTGTCAGGACAGGTGGGGAGACTGCTTAACTTCTAAATATGATTCCTTGGGAGGCTAAGATTAGCTTGCATGAGTATAAAGCCATCCCCTACTCGTGTACAAATCTCCATTTGTCTCAATATGTAATAAACGAAAGTACTGACTGTGATTAATTTCACTCTCAAAACTTTTGTATCATGCATTCATCTCTTAATGGAACAGTGAAGGTTCTACAAAAAATGGAAAACAAGTACCACTTCAACATTTACCTGAACTTGGTACATAGTCTTCGAGACTTCTGCTATGTTTCTTGTCGACTTCATTACGTGCATACCAAGCAAGGGAGAGACTTCGTTTTTTGATGACATCCCTATTCGAATATATGGTACTCGATCGTCCTGTCAACGTGAACGTATCAGGGCGGATTTCTGGTCTCACCGCACCCGGCATAGTCAAGTCAGTTCATGAGACTGCCTTATTTCCGAAAAAGTTCGTCTGGAGAGGCCACACCTCTGGTTTATCTGTGTGTAAAACCATCCCCTACCCTTTTACAATTCTTTCTCTCTCGTAAGATGTAATAAACGAAGGAACTAACTGTGATAAATTTTACTTTATAATGGAATATCGTTCATTCATTTCTTAAAAGTGAAGATCCTGCTGATTAGGGACACCACGTACCGAATCAACTCTTTTATAAACTTGACCCAAGGTAGCGAGGACTCTGCGGTGTTTCCTCACGTCTTCATTAAGTGCATAGCAAGCAATACAGAGGCAGCGATTTCTGAGGACAGCTCTAATAGAACTTTTGATACTCGATCGTCGTTTCAACGTGACCCTGTCATAGCAAATTTGTAGTTCTTACCGCCCCCATCCTTGTCAGGTCAGGTCGAGAGGCTGCCTACTTTCTTAAGATGATTGCTTGGCGAGGCCAAGACTCTGTTTTGTATGGGTATAAAACCATCCCCTACTCGTGTAAAATTCTCTCTTTGTCTCAATATTTATCAAACGAAAATATTGACTCTGGTTAATTTTACTCTCAAAAGCAAACGAAAATATTGACTCTGGTTAATTTTACTCTCAAAAGTGGTGTATAGTGCACTCATTTCTTCACATGGAAGTGAAGGTTCTGCATGTTTTGGACACCAGGTACTCAATCAGCACTTTCCTAAACTTGGACCCAAGCTTTAAAGACCTCTGCAGTGCTTCCTCTCGTCTTCACTAAGTGCATACCAACCAAGGGAGGGGAGGCGTTTTCTATTGAAATCTCTACCGGAACTTATGATACTCTATACTCGTGTCAAAATTTACCGTATCGAGAAAAATTTATAGATCTTAACGCCCTCTCCCTTGTCATGTCAGATTACCTGGTTGCCTGATATTTTAACAAAATTGCTTGGCGAGGCCAAGACTCTGGATTACATTGGTATAAAACAACCCCGTACCATTGTGCAATTCTCTCTCTATCTGAAGATGTATAAAAAGAAAGTACTAGTTATACTCAATTTCACTCTCTAGAGTGGTGTATCGTGCATTCATATCTTCACGGAGACCTGAAGTTAGGCAGATAATGGACAACAATTACCTCTTCAACATTTTCCTGAAGTAGGCCTATAGTCTTCGAAACTCCTGCCATGTTTCTTGTCGACTTCATTACGTGCATACCAAGCAATTGATACACGGCTTTTTCAGATAATATCTCTATTCAAACATATCGTATTCGAGCGTCATGTTAACATGAACGTGTCAGGGCGCATTTTTGAGTTTCACCGCCACTGGGATAGTCAAGTCAGTTCAGGAGACCGCCTTATTTCCGAAAAAGATTGCCCAGGGAAGCCACGCCTCTAGTTTGCCTGGGTATAAAACCAGCCCCTTCCCTTTTAAAATCCTTTTTCTGTCATAAGATGTAATAAACGAAGGAACTAACTGTGCTTAATTTCACTTTTTAATGGAATATCGTTCAATCATTTTCTTAGAGTGAACTGAAGGATCTGCGGATTAGGGATACCAGGTATCGAATCAACACCTTGCTAAACTTGACCCAAAGGTAACGAGACCTTTCCGGTCTTTCCTCACGTCTTCATTAAGTTCATTCCAAGAAAGATAGAGCCATTAATTTCTGATGAAATCTCTACAAGAACTTATGATACTCGATCGTCGTTTCAACGTGACCCTTGTCAGAGCAAATTTGTAGATATCACCGCCTCTGTCATTGTCAGGTCAGGTCGGAAGGCTGTCTAGTTTCTAAAGATGATTGCTTTGCGAGGCAAGTACTCTTGTTTGTATGAGTATAAAACCATCCCCTACTAGTGTAAAATTCTGTCTTTGTATCAAGATGTAATAAACGAAAGTATTGACTGTACTTAATTTCACTCTCAAAAGTGGTGTATAGTGAATTCATTTCTTCACAGTGAGGTGTAGGTTCTACATGTTTTGGACATCATACACAAATTCAACACTTTCCTAAACTTGGACCCAAGCTTTCAAGACCTCTATGGTGTTTCTTCTCGTATTCAATAAGTGCATATCAGGCAAGGGAGAGACGGCGTTTTCAGATGAAACCTCTACTGGAACTTATGATACTCATCGTCGAGTCAACCTAGCTACATCGGGAGTAATTTGTAGATTTCACCGCACCCTCCCTTATCAGGTCAGATTGGCACACTGCCTGATTTCTGAACAAAATTGCTTGGCGAAACCAAGACTCTGGATTACATTAGTATTAAATAATTCAGAAACATTGTACAATTTTCTCTCTGTCTGAAGATGTATAAAACGAAAGTACTAATTGTGCTTAATTTCACACTCTAAAATGGTGTATCGTGTATTTATTTCTTCACAGAGAAGTGAAGGTACGGCAGACAATGGACATCATGTACTACTTCAGCATTTTCCTGAACTTTGCCCACAGTGTTCCAGACTTTTGCAATGTTTCTTGTCGACTTCATTACGTGCATACCACGCAAGGGATCGACGGTGTTTTCTGAAGTAATCTATACTGGAAATTATGATACTCGGTCGTCGTGTCAAGTTGACCCTGTCAGAGTAAATTTGTAGATCTCACCGACCCTTACTTTTCAGGACAGATCGAGAGACTGCATAAATTCTTAAGATGATTCCTTGGCGAGGCTAAGACGAGCTTGTATGGGTATAAAACCATCCCCTACTCGTGTACAAATCTCCCTTTGTCTCAATACGTAATAAACGAAAGTACTGACTCTGCTTAATTTCATTCTAAGATCTTTTGTATCATGCATTCATTTATTCATGGAGAAGTGAAGGTTCTGCAGAAAATGGACAAGTACCACTTCAACATTTTCGTGAACTTGGCCGATAGTCTTTGAGACTTCTGCTGTGTTTCTTGTCGAATTCATTACGTCCATACCAAGCAAGGGATTGACTTTGTTTTCTGATAACATACCTATTCGAAAATAAGGTACTCGACCGTCATTTCAACGTGAACGTGTCAGGGAGGATTTTTGGGTCTCATCGCCCCCGGGATAGACAAATCAGTTCAGGAGACTACTTTATTTCCAAAAATGATTACCTGGGGAGGTCACACCTTTAGTTAGTCTGAGTATAAAACCATCCCCTACCCTTTTACAATTCTTTCTCTCACTTAAGATGTAACAAACGAAGGAACTAATTGTGCTAGATTTAACTTTTAATGGAATATCGTTCATTCATCTTTTCAGAATGAAGTGAAGGTTCTGCTGATTAGGGACACCACGTACCGAATCAACACTTTTATAAACTTGACTCAAGGTATCGAGACCTCTGCTGTGTTTCTTCACGTCTTCATTAAGTGCATACCAGGCAATAAAGAGGCATTGATTTTTAATGAAATCTCTACTAGAACTTTTGATACTCAATCGTCGTTTCAACGCGACCCTGTCATAGCAAATTTGTAGGTCTTACCGCCCCCATCTTTGTCAGGTCAGGTCGAGAGGCTGCCTAATTTCTTAAAATGATTGCTGGGCGAGGCCAAGACTGTGGTTTGTATGGGAATAAAACCATCCTCTACTCGTGTACAATTCTCTCTTTGTGTCAAGATTTAATAAACGAAAGTATTGACTCTGGATAATTTCGCTCTCAAAAGTGGTGTACAGTGCATTCATTTCTTCACACTGACGTGAAGGTTCTGCATGTTTTGAACACCACGTACCCAATCAAAACTCTCCTAAACTTGGACCCAAGCTCTCAAGACCTCTGCAGTGTTTCCTTTCGTCTTCACTAAGTGAATACCAACCAAGGGAGGGGAAACGTTTTCTGATGAAATCTCTACTGGAGCTTATGATACTCTATACTCGTGTCAAAATTTACCGTGTCGCGATTAATTTATAGATCTCAACGCCCCCTCACTTGTCAAGTCATATTTTCAGACTGCCTGATATTTTAACAAAGTTGCTTAGCGAGGTCAAGACTGGATTATAGTGATATAAAACCACCCCATACCATTGTACACTTCTCTCTCTATCTGAAGATGTATAAAACGAAAGAACTAATTATGTTCAATTTCACTCTCTAGAGTGGTGTATAGTGCATTCATTTCTTCACGGAGAAGTGAAGGCTCGGCACAATATGTACACCAAGTACCACTTCAACATTTTCCTGAAGTTGGCTTATTGTCTTCGAAACTTCTGCCGTGTTCCTTGTCGACTTTATACCAAGCAAGGGATAGACGGCTTTTTCTGATGATATGGTACTTGATCGTCATGTTAACATGAACGTGTCAGGGCGTTTTTGTGAGTTTCACCGCCTCGGGTATAGTCAAGTCAATTCAGGAGACCGCCCTATTTTCGAAAAAGATTTCACGGGGAAGCCACGTCTCTGGTTTGACTGGGTATAAAACCAACCCCTTCCCTTTTAAAATCCTTTCTCTGTCTTAAGATGTAATAAACGATGGAACTAACTGTGCTTAATTTCACTTGTTAATGGAATAACGTTCAATCATTTTCTTAGAGTGAAGTGAAGGTTCTGCTGATTAGGGACACCACGTACCGAATCAACACTTTCCTAGAATTGACCCAAAGGTATCGAGACCTCTGCGGTCTTTACTAGCGTCTTCATTAAGTTGCTAATAAGAAAGATAGAGGCATTGATTTCTGATGAAATCTCTACAAGAACTTATAATATTCGATCGTCGTTTCAACGTGACCCCTATAAGAGCAAATTTGTAGATTTCACCGCCTCTATCATTGTCAGGTAAGGTCGGAGGGCTGCCTAATTTCTTAAGATGATTCCTTGGCGAAGCAAACACTGTTGTTTGTATGGGTATAAAACCATCCCCAACTCGTGTAAAATTCTCTCTGTATCATAATGTAATAAACGAAAGTAATGACTGTAAATAATTTCACTCTCAAAAGTGGTGTATAGTGAATTCATTTCTTCACAGTGAGGTGTAGGTTCTGCATGTTTTGAACACCATATACAAAATCAACACTTTCCTAAACTTAGACCCAAGCTTTCAAGACCTCTGTAGTGTTTCCTCTCGTCTTCAGTAAGTACATACCAGCCAAGGGAGAGGCGGTGTTTTCTGATGAAATCTCTACTGGAGCTTATGTTACTCTATCGTCGGGAGTAATTTGTAGATTTAACCGCCTCCTTCCTTATCAGGTCAGATTGGCACACTGCCCGATTTCCTAACAAAATTGCTTGGCGAGACCAAGACTCTGGATAACATTGGTATAAAACAACTCCGTACATTGTACAATTCTCTCTCTGTCTGAAGATATATAAAACGAAAGTACTAATTGTGCTTAATTTCACTCTCTAAAATGGTGTATCGTGCATTCATTTCTTCACAGAGAAGTGAAGGTTCGGCAGACAATGGACACCAAGTACCACTTCAGCATTTTCCTGAAATTGGCCTACAGTGTTCGAGACTTCTGTTGTGTTTCTTATCGACTTCATTACCTGCATACCACGCAAGGGATAGAGGCGTTTTCTGAGGAAATCTCTAATGGAAACTATGATACTCGATCGTTGTGTCAAGTTGACCCTGACAGAGTAAATTTGTAGATCTCACCGATCCTTAATTGTCAGGACAGATCGGGAGACTGCTTAACTTCTTAAGATGATTCCTTGGCCAGGCTAAGATTAGCTTCTATGGGTATAGAGCCACTCCCAACTCGTGTACAAATCTCCCTTTGTATTAATATGTAATAAACGAAAGTACTGACTCTGCTTAATTTCACTCTCATTACTTTTGTATCGTGCATTCATTTCTTCATGGAGAAATAAAGGTTCTGCAGAATATGGACAACAAGTACCACTTCAACATTTTCCTAAACTTGGCCCATAGTCTTTGAGACTTCTGCTGTGTTTCTTGTCTACTTCATTACGTTCATACCAAGCAAGGGATAGACCTCATTTTCTGATGACATTCCTATTCGAAAATATGGTACTCGATCGTCATGTCAACGTGAACGTGTCAGGGAGGATTTGTTGGTCTCATGCCCCTGGGATAGTCAAGTCAGTTCAAGAGACTTACTTTTTTCCGAGAGAGATTGCGTGGAGAAGCCAAACCTCTGCTATATCTGGGTATAACAACATCCCAAAGTCTTTTAACATTCTGTCGCTCTCATAAGATGTAATAAACAAAGGTACTAACTGTGTTAAGATTAACTTTTTAATGAATATCGTTCATTCATTTTCTTAGAGGGAATAAAGGTTCTGCTGATTAAGGACACCACGTACCGATATCAACACCTTCCTAAACTTGACCCGAAGGTAATGAGACATCTGCGGTGTTTCCTCACGTCTTCATTAAGTGCATACCAAGAAAGACAGAGGCATTGATTTCTGATGAAATCTCTACAAGATCTTATGATACTCGATCGTCGTTTCAACGTTACCATGTCAGACCAAATTTGTAGATATCACCGCCTCTCTCATGGTCAGGTCTGGTCGGAAGGCTGCCTCATTTCTTAAGATGAATGCTTTTAGAGGCAAAGACTTTTTTTTTTGTAAGGGTATAAAACCATCCCTTACTCGTGTAAAAATCTCTCTCTGTCTCAAGATGTAATAAAGGAAAGTATTGACTGTACTTAATTTCACTCTCAAAAGTGGTGTACAGTGTATTCATTTCTTCACAGTGGAGTAAAGGTTCTCATGTTTTGGACACCAGATACCCAACAACACTTTCCTAAACTTGGACCCAAGCTTTCAAGACCTCTGCAGTGTTTCTTTTCGTCTTCACTTAGTGCATGCCAACCATGGGACAGGAGGCGTTTTCTGATGAAATCTCTATTGGAACTTATGATACTCTATACTCGTGTCAAAATTTACCGTGTCGCGAATAATTTATAAATCTCAACGCCCCCTCCCTTGTCAGGTCAGATTTGCAGACTGCCTGATTTTTTTAACAAAATTGCTTGGCGAGGCCAAGACTCTGCATTACATTCGTATAAAACAACCCCATACCATTGTACACTTCTCTCTCTATCTGAAGATGTATAAAACGAAAGAACTAATTATACTCAATTTCACTGTCTAGAGCGGTGCATTGTGCATTCATTTTTTCATGTAGAAGTGAAGGTTCGGCAGAATATGTACACCAAATACCACTTCAACATTTTCCTGAAGTTGGCCCATAGTCTTCAAGAATTCTGGCGTGTTCTTGTCGACTTCATTACATTCACAAGAAGCAAGGGATAGACAGCTTTTTCTGATGATATAGTACTCAATCGTCATGTTAACATTAACGTGTCAGCGTGGATTTATGAGTTTCGCCGCCTCCGGGATAGTCAAGTCAGTTCAGGAGACAGCCTTATTTCCGAAAAAGATTTCCCGGGGAAGCCGCGTCTCTGGTTTGACTGGGTATAAAACAAACCCCTTCCCTTTTGAAATCCTTGCTCAGTCTTAAGATGTAAAAACGAAGGAACTAACTGTGCTTAATTTCACTTTTTAATGGAATATCGTTCAATTATTTTCTTAGAGTGAAGTGAAGGTTCTGCTGATTAGGGACACCACGTAACGAATCATCGCTCTCCTAAACTTGACCCAAAGATATCAAGACCTCTGCGGTCTTTCCTAACGTCGTCATTAAGTTGCTACCAAGAAAGATAGAGGCATTGATTTCTGACGAAATCTCTACAAGAACTTATGATACTCGAACGTTGTTTCAACGTGACCCCTGCCAGAGCAAATTTGTAGATAACACCGCCTCTATCATCGTCAGGTCAAGTCGGAAGGCTGCCTAATTTCTTAAGATGATTCCTTGGCGAGGCAAAAACTCTTGTTTGTATAGATATAAAACCATCCCCTATTCGTGTGAAATTCTCTCTTTGTATCAAAATGTAATAAACGAAAGTTTTAACTGTACTTAATTCCACCCTGAAAAGTGGTGTATAGTGAATTCATTTCTTCACAGTGAAGTGTAGGTTCTGCATGTTTTGTACACCAGATACAAAATCAACACTTTCCTAAACTTGGACCCAAACTTTCAAGACCTCTGTAGTGTTTCCTCTCGTCTTCATTAAGTACATACCAAGCAAGGGAGAGGCGGCGTTTTCTGATGAAATCTCTACTGGAACTTATGATACTCTATCTTCGAGTCAACCGAACCTTGTCGGGAGTAATTTGTAGATTTCGCCGCCCCCTCCCTTATCAGGTCAGATCGGCACACTGCCTAATTTCTTAACAGAACTGAATTGCAAAACCAAGATTCTGGATTACATTGGTATAAAACAACTCCGTACCATTGTACAATTTTCTCTCTGTCTGAAGATGTATAAAACGAAAGTACTAATTGTGCTTATTTTCACTCTCTAAAATGGTGTATCGTGCATTCAATTATTCACAGAGAAGTAAAAGTTCGGCAGACAATGGACACAAAGTACCAATTCAGCATTTTCCTGAACTTGGCCCACAGTGTTCGAGGCTTCTGCTGTGTTTCTTGTCGACTTCATTACGTGCATACCACGCAAGGGATAGACGGCGTTTTCTGAATAAATCTCTACTGGAAATCATGATACTCGATCGTCGTGACAAGTTGACCCTGTCAGAGTAAATTTGTAGATCTCTCCGCCCCTTACTTGTTAGGACAGGTCGGGAGACTGCTTAACTTCATAAGATGATTCCTTGGCGAGGCTAAGACTAGCTTGTATGGGTATAAAACCATCCCCTCCTCGTGTACAAATCTCCCTTTGTCTCAATATGTAATAAATGAAAGTACTGACTCTGCAGAAAATGGACAAGTACAAATTCAACATTTTCCTAAACTTGGCCCATTGTATTTGAGACTTCTGCTGTTTCTTGTCGACTTCATTACGTGCATATCAAGCTAGGGATAGACTTCATTTTCTGATGACATTCGTATTCCAAAATATGGTACTCGATCGTCATGTCAACGTGAACGTGTCAGGACGGATTTGTTGGTCTCACCGCCCCCGGGATAGTCGAGTCAGTTCAAGAGACTGACTTTTTTCCGACAGAGATTGCCTGGAGAGGCCACACCTCTGCTTTATCTGGTTATACAACCATCCCCTACTCTTTTGCAATTCTTTCTCTCTCTTAAGATGTAATAAACGAAGGAACTACCTGTGATAAATTAACTTTTCAATGAATATCGTTCATTCATTTTCTTAGAGGGAAGTGAAGGTTTTGCTAATTAAGGACACCACGTACCGATATCAATATTTTCTTAAACTTGACCCAAAGGTATTGAGACATCTGCGGTCTTTCCTCACGTCTTCATTAAGTGCATACCAAGAAAGACAGAGACATTGATTTCTGATGAAATCTCTACAACAACTTATGATACTCGATCATCGTTTCAACGTTACCCAGTCAGAGCAAATTTGTAGATATCACCGCCTCTCTCATTGTCAGGCCAGGTCGGAATGCTGCCTAATTTCTTAAGATGATTGCTTTGCGAGGCAAAGACTCTTGTTTGTATGGGTATAAAACCATTTCCTATTACTGTAAAAATCTCTCTCTGTCTCAAGATGTAATAAAGGAAAGTATTGACTGTACTTAATTTCACTCTCAAAAGTGGTGTATAGTGCATTCATTTCTTCACAGTGAAGTGTAGTTTTTTCATGTTTTGGACACCAGGTACCCAATCAACACTTTCCTAAACTTGGACCCAAGCTTTCAAGACCTCTGCAGTGTTTCCTGACGTCTTCACTAAGTGCATACCAACCAAGGCAGAGGAGGCGTTTTCTGATGAAATCTCTACTGGAACTTATGATACTCTATAATCGTGTCAACCTTACCTTGTTGAGAATAATTTATAAATCTCAACCCCCCCTCCCTTGTCAGGTCAGACTGGCAGACTGCCTGATTTTTTGCCAAAATTGCTTAGCGAGGCAAAGACTCTGGATTACATTGGTATAAAGCCACCCCATATCATTGTAAAATTCTCTCTCTATCTGAAGATGTATAAAATGAAAGTACTAATTATAATCAATTTCACTCTCTAGAGTGGTGTATCGTGCATTCATTTCTTCACGGAGAAGTGAAGGTTCGGCAGACTATGGACACCGAGTACCACTTCAGCATTTTTCTGAACTTGGCCCATATTCTTCAAGAATTCTGCTGTGTTTCTTGTCGACTTCATTACGTGCATACCACGCAAAAGATAGACGGCGTTTTCTGATGAAATCTTTACTGGAAATTATGACCCTCGATCTTCGTGTCAAGTTGACCATGTCAGCTCAAATTTGTTGATCTCACCGCCACCTACTTGTCAGGAGAGGTCGTAATACTGCATAATTTCTTAAGATGATTGCTTGGCGAGGCCATTCTCGTTGGTATGAGTTTAAAATCATCCCCTACTCGTTTACAATACTCCCTTTGTTTTAAGATTTAATAAACGAAAGTACTGAATGTGCTTGATTTCACTCTCAAAAGAAGTGTATCCTGCATTAATTTCTACATGGAGAAGTGAAGGTTCTGCAGACAATGGACACCAAGTACCACTTCAACATTTTCCTAAAGTTGGCATATAGTCTTCGAAACTTCTGCCGTGTTTCTTGTCGACTTCATTAGGTGCATAACAAGCAAGGGATAGACGGCTTTTTCTGATGATATCTCTTTTCAAACATATGGTACTCGATCGTCATGTTACCATAAACGTTTCAGGACTGATTTATGGGTCTTACCTCCCCCGGCATAATCAAGTCAGTTCAGGAGACCACTTATTTCCGAAAAAGATTGCCCGGGTTTGCCTGGGTATAAAACCACCCCCTTCCCTTTTAAAATCCTTTCTCTGTCTTAAGATGTAATAAACGAAGCAACTAACTGAGCTTAATTTCACTTTTTAATGGAATATCGTTCAATCATTTTCTTAGAGTGAAGTGAAGGTATCGCTGATTAGGGACACCACGTAACGAATCAATACTTTCCTAAATTTGACCCAAAGGTATCGAGACCTCTGCGGTCTTTCCTCATGTCTTCATTAAGTGCATACCAAGAAAGACAGAGGCATTGACATCTCTACAAGAACTTATCATACCCGATCGTCGTTTCAACATGACCCTATCAGAGCAACTTTGTAGATATCACCACCTCTATCATTGTCAGGTCAGGTCAGAAGGCTGCCTAATTTCTTAAGATGATTGCTTGGCGAGGCAAAGACTCCTGTTTGTATGACTACAAAACCATCCCCTACTCGTCTAAAATTCTCTCTTTGTCTCAAGATGTAATAACGAAAGTATTGACTGTACTTAATTTCACTCTCAAAAGTGGTGCATGGTGCATTCATTTCTTCACAGTGAAGTGTAGGTTCTGCATGTTTTGGACACCATATACAAAAACAACACTTTCCTAAACTTGGACCCAAGCTTTCAAGACCTCTGTAGTATTTCCTCTCGTCTTCACTAAGTGCATACCAGGCAAGGGAGACGCGGCGTTTTCTGATGAAATCTCTACTGGAACTTATGATACTCTATCGTCGAGTCAACCTAATCGTGTCGGGAGTAATTTGTAGATTTCACCGCCCCCTCCCTTATCATGTCAGATTGGCACAATGCCTGATTTCTAAACAAAATTGCCTTGCGAAACCAAGACTGTATTATATTGGTATAAAACAACTCCGTTCCATTGTACAATTCTTTCTCTTTCTGAAGATGTATGAAACAAAAATACTAATTGTGCTTAATTTCACTCTTTAAAATGGTGTATCGTGCATTCATTTCTTCACAGAGAAATGAAGGTTCGGCAGACGATGGACACCAAGTACCACTGCAGCATTTTCCTAAACTTGGCCCATAGTGTTCGAGACTGCTGCTGTGTTTCTTGTCAACTTCATTACGTGCATACCACGCAAGGGATAGACGGCGTTTTCTGAAGAAATCTATACTGGAAATTATGATACTCGATCGTCGTGTCAAGTTGACCCTGTCAGAGTAAATTTGTAGATCTCACTGTCCCTTACTTTTCAGGACAGGTCGGGAGACTGCTTAACTTCTTAAGATTATTCCTTAGCGAGGCTGACTAGCGTGTATAGGGATAAAACCATCCCCTACTCGTGTACAAATCTCCCTTTGTCTCAAGAAGTAATAAATGAAAGTACTGACTGTGCTTGATTTCACTCTCAAACTTTTGTATCTTGCATTCATTTCCTCATGGAGAAGTGAAGGTTCTGCAGACAATGGACAACAAGTACCACTCAACATTTTGCTGAACTTGGCCCATAGTATATGAGACTTCTGCTGTTTTTCTTGTCGACTTCATTACGTGCATTCCAAGCAAGGGATAGTCTTCGTTATCTGATGACATACCTATTCGAAAATATGGTACTCGATCGTCATGTCAAGGTGAACGTGTCAAGGAGGATCTGTGGGTCTCACCGCCCCCGGGATAGTCAATTCAGTTCAGGAGACTGACTTATTTCAGAAAGAGAATGCCTGGAGAGGCCACACCTCTGGTTTGTCTGTGTATAAAACCATCCACTACCCTTTTACACTTCTTTCTTTCTCTTAAGATGTAATAAACGAAGGAACTAAATGTGCTAAATTTAACTTTTTAATGAACATCGTTCATTCATTTTTTTAGAGTGAAGTGAGGGTTTTCCTGATTAGGGACACCACGTACCGAATCAACACTTTCCTAAACTTTACCCAAGTTATCGAGACCACTGCGGTGTTTCATTACGTCTTCATTAAGTGCATACCAGGCAATACATAGGCAGCAATTTCTGATGAAATCTCTACTGGAACTTATAAGACTCGATCGTTGTTTCAACGTGGCCCTGACATAGTAAATTTGTAGATCTTACCGCCCCCATCCTTGTCAGGTCAGGTCGATAGGTTTCCAAAATTCTTAAGATGATTGCTTGGCGAGGCCAAGATTCTGGTTTGTATGGGTATAAAACCATCCCCTACTCGTGTAAAATTCTCTCTTTGTCTCAATATTAAAGTAATGAAAATATTTACTCTGCTTAATTTCACTCTCAAAAGTGGTCTATAGTGCACTCATTTCCTCTCAGTGAAGTGAAGGTTCTGCGTGGTTTGGACACCATATACCCAATCAACACTTTCCTAAACTTGGACCCAAGCTTTCAAGACCTCTGTAGTATTTCCTCTCGTCTTCACTAAGTGCATACCAGGCAAGGTAGAGGTGGCGTTTTCTGATGAAATCTCTACTGGAACTTATGATTCTCTATCGTCGAGTGAACCTATCCGTGTCGGGAGTATTTTGTAGATTTCACCGCCCCCTTCCTTATCAGGTCAGACTGGCACACTACCTGATTTCTTAACAAAATTGCTTGGCGAGGCCAAGACTTTGGATTACATTGGTATAAAACAACTCCGTACCATTGTACAATTCTCCCTTTGTCTGAAGATGTATAAAACGAAAGTACTAATTATGCATAATTTCACTCTCTAGAATTGTGTGTTGAGCATTCATTTCTTCATGCAGAAGTGAAGGTTCTGAAGAAAAAGGACACCAAGTACCACTTCAACATTTTCCTGAAGTTGGCCTATAGTCTTCGAAACTTCTGCTGTTTCTTGTCGACTTCATTACGTGCATACCACACAAGGGACAGACGGCGTTGTCTGATGAAATCTCTACTTGAGATTATGATACTCGATCGTCGTGTCAAGCTGATCTTGTCAGGGTAATTTTGTACATCTCATAGCACCTTAATTGTCAGGACAAGTTGGGAGACTTCATATTTTCTTAAGATGATTGCATAGCAAGGCCAAGACTAGTATAGGTATAAAACCATCCCCTACTCGTGTACAATTCTCCCTTTATCTCAAGATATAATAAACGAAAATATTGGCTCTGCTTAATTTCACTCACACAAGTGTTGTATCGTGCATTCATTTAACCATGGAGAAGTGAAGGTTCTCCAGACATTAGACAACAAGTACCACTTCAACATTTTTTTGAACTTGGCCCATAGTCTTTGAGACTTCTGCTGTGTTTCTTGTCGACTTCATTACGTGCTTACCACGCAAGGGATAGACGGCGTTTTCTGAGGACATCTCTATTCAAATATATGGCACTCGATCGTCTTGTCAACTTCAACGTGTCAGGGCGAATTTGTGGTTTTCGCCGCCTCCGGGGTAGAAACGTCAGTTCAGGAGACCGCCTTATTTCCGAAACAGATTACCTAAGGAGGCCATGCCTCTGGTTTCCTGAGTATAAAACCACCCCTTACCCTTTGACAATTGTCTCTCTGTCTTAAGATGTAATTAACGAAGGAACTAACTGTGCTTAATATCAATTCTTAATGGAATATCGTTCATCCATTTTTCTAGAGTGAAGGAAAGCTTCTGCTGATTAGGGACACCACATATTGAATCAACACTTTCGTAAACGTGACCCAAGGTATCGAGACCTCTGCGATCTTTCTTCACGTCTTCATTAAGTGCATACGACGCAAGACAGAGGCAGCGATTTTTGATGAAATCTCTACTAGAACTTATGATACTCGATCGTTGTTTCAACGTGTCCCTGTCAGAGCAAATATGTAGATCTAACCACCCCCATCATTGTCAGGTCGGGTCGTAAGGCTGACTAATTTCTTAAGATGATTGCTTGGCGAGGACAAGACTCTGGTTTGTATTGGTATAAAACTATCCCCAACTCTTGTAAAATTCTCTCTTTATCTCAAGATACAATAAACGAAAGTACTGACTGTGCTTAATTTCATACTCAAAAGTGGTTTATCGTGTATTCATTTCTTCATGGAGAAGTGAAATTTCTGCAGACAATGGACACCAAATAAGACTCCAATAATTTCCTGAAGTTGGCCTATAGTCTTCGAGACTTCTGCTGTGTTTCTTTTCCACTTTATTACGTGCATACCAAGCAATAGATAGACGGGATTTTTTGATGACATCTGTATTTTAACATATGGTACTCGATCGTTAGACAATTGACAACAGACAATGGACAACAAGTAGCACTTCAACATTTTCCTGAACTTAGCCCATAGTCTTTTAGACTTTTGCAGTGTTTCTTGTCGACTTCATTACGTGAATACCACGCAAGGGATAGACGGCGCTGTCTGATGACATCTCTATTCAAATATATGGCACTCGATCGTCATGTCAACGTGAATATGTCAGCGCGGATTTGTGGGTCTCACCGCCACCGGGATAGTCACGTCAGTTAAGGAGACCACCTTATTTCCGAAAAAGATTACCTTCTTAAGCCATGCCTATGGTTTGCCTGGGTATAAAAAAAAACATATCCTTTTGCAATTCTTTCCATGTCGTAAGATGTAATAAGCGAAAGAACTAACTGTGTTCGATTTCACTTTATAGATGGAATATTCTTCATTCATTTATATATATATATATATATATATATATATATATATATATATATTTTTTTTTTTTTTTCATACATACT
>JAYMFT010396352.1:0-19272 GCA_038088735.1 Panulirus argus
TTTGTCCTCTCTCTCTCTCTCTCTCTCTCTCTCTCTCTCTCTCTCTCTCTCTCTTTCTCTCTCTCTCTCTCTATCTTTCTCTCTCTCTCTCTCTCTCTCCCTCCCTCCCTCCCTTTATCTCCCTCTCGGTTTTTACGTTGGAGGCTCCAGTCACGGACAGAAGTCCACATCAAGGTCAGGCTTTACTTCCAAAGAAAAGGAAAAAGAAGAGCGAAGGGAAAGTATTTACGAATTTCGGAGGAAGCGAAAACCCTGTTTTTTGAAATGTGCTAAGTCAAAGTTATTGGGAAAGAAATGAGAGGGTAGGGAGAGTTCAAAGTAGTGATGTGACGCTGCAACTTGCCGAGTATTGGGTGTTCTAGCCAGTGGCGGGGCACACAAGTCGCCAGATCTCAGTAGCAAAGACTCATGTCATACCTACAGAACAGAGAAAGTGAACCAACATTACGGATCCAGATCCAGAATATTAGGAGTGGTCACAGTGGTCAAGAATATGGGTAGGGTGGATGATAATTTGGTAAAGATCTTTGAGAATGGAGAACGTGAGGGTTTCATTCCCCCACCAACCGTAAGGGAGGAATTCATCCATTCCCTATGGTGAACGTTGAAATCCCCTAGCTAGAGGATCTCAGATTACGGGTTAGAAGATGTCACGGCCTCACGGCAGTTTACATAATCGAAGAAAGATATAGGTTTTGCTGAATTAGGAGAGCACTAGGCGAAACAAAAGAAAAGCCTGATAATTGGGAGGCAGACCTTGAGCTAAATAACATCTAAGTTTGGAGACTCAAGGTCCTCAAGGCGTGCAAGAAGTGTATTGATGTTGAACTAAGCACATATACCACCTCTGAACTGGAATCGTAAGTGGAGATTATAGTTGGATGTGAGAAAATGGCTAGTGAGGACATCATTAGACAACTGGGTCTCAGAGAGAAGTGAGATAGTAGAGGCGGTACTTGACAGATGGTGTTCAACAGAAGACAGGTTACTAGAGAGACCACAAATGTTCGTATAGTGTATAGAAAAAAAGGCAGGTCTGTCAGAGAGGGAAAGGGCATAGGAGTGGCCGGTACTAGTATTTCCTGAGTCCTAACTATCAATGACAGTAGAGTCAAGCGGTAACCCGGAGATTCTTAGCAACTTATGTTGTCGGGGACCATAGGTTTGTTGGACTCTATCATGATTACATTTATAAATGATTGCGAAGACAGGAGGCAGACAGCAGATGACAGGAGAAGAAAAACAGTGAGGCTTGAGTAGATGTGTGATGCTTGTAAGAAAATGGCACAACTAGCCCGGTAGTCCCGTTTTGATGAGCCAGGAAGCAAGAACAGCAATCCTAACAGAAGAGGTGTAAGATAGTTTCGGGCACCATTTTCACGCTCCCCAGTCAAGACGGCTGTTGTCAACAACCAACTGCCTAAGGGACTGCTCCAAGGGTAGGGAACGGGATATTCCTTGAGTTAGCTGGGGTATTGGGAGAGGCCAATATACTACCCCATGAGCCCTCCTTCTCGCTGGCAGGAGTCACACAAGAAAGTGGGGTCATAGGAGTATACCTTCTCCCCTCACTCATAATCAATACAAATCATCTAAGCTAAATTACACTTATTCATGTCTCTGATTAGTTCTAACATTATCATCAGGTTAAGCTAATCAACCTACTTTCACCTATTGCAAGCATCAGTTCCTTTTTACAAATACTTCTCCTACTTTACATAGCAGCAGCATCAGGAAGACCTCCAGGAAAATCTTACTTACTGTCACTCGCTATCATCATCTTCACTATCATTCACCGTCTTGTTTACTACCACTTACTCTTATATTTGCTCACTCACCATCATGTCTACTACTACTACACAACATCGTGTTCTCTACCACTCACCACCACGTTCATCACTCACCCTCATTCAACATCAGGCTCCCTTCCATTTACAATCATGTTTACTACCACACGATATCCAGTCACTCACCATTATGTCCTGTATGAAGCAGGCGTGGCCATAGCCGCCAGAAAGGCCTGAAACAAAAATTCTTCGATGATCTTGAATTCTCTGACACCCTATCAGTAAAAATATGACTTCAATGGGCCCAGTTAATGTTGTTACAACCGATATCCTCCCACAGCGGGGATGTCTTAAGTTAGTAAATTGCTGCAAGATCTTCAGGATACCAAAAGCAGTCTCTGTCATCGGTGATTTTAACCCTACCGTAAACACCACAGATGTGAATAAGATATTCTGGCGCTTAACACCTGGGACCAAACCCCCTAACCTTTAAAGGTCACTCAGCCCTGACCACACCAGACACAATACTTGGAAATTGGAAAACCTACAATAATATCCACATTAAACATGGTGACCTCACAAGCATCGATCATATTCCCATGATAATCACTATATCCACCGCTTCAGTCCTTATACCCGGCACACAGCGGCTGGCTACCCAGAAAGCCAAATGAAACCTAGACAGTGAAATAAAAATCTCCCAAATAATAACTACGAAAGGGATACAGACCGATGAAATAGATATGGCTCTGGACAGGTGGTATGAAACCTCGAAATAGCGCAGCCAGCTGCAACCCCCATTAACTGACACAAGACATTATCATGCCCTCCGCCCATTCAACAAATTATAGAAAATATACACCGTTTCACCAGTATTCTAGACTACGCCAACTCCAGCGGCTGGATTTATACTCTATACCAATAGTGTAAAGACCTTCAGCAGACCTTGATGGAATAAACAAGATAACAACATAACTAACACTGGGAAAATACGATCAAACTCCCTGGCGCAGAGATATAGTGAACCGAAAGCATTCTGGCAAGGAGTCAGGCGCTTGCAGCAGGGGAATCCCACAGGTTACATCAAATGTCTAATAATCAACAATAATAAAGTTGATGAGGATCAAGGTATGGCAGCGGAATTCATGAACCCCTGGGAAACAGTGTTCAAGATAACGCCTGAAGAACACACACACTATAACCAAGCAAGACAAAGAAGTAACAGACTGGGTGACACGGCACAAAGAAAAAACTATCACAAACTATACCACAGACTCAACCCGATTGTCCCCTAACAACAGCCTCTCAACGGCAATCGACTCGCAGGAACTTCGAGCAGAACTCAGCCCATGGGAGGTGTAAAGATATAAAAGGAAATTAGTAGGGTACCCACAAAAGTACTTCATTACCTTCGCAACACCTACAATGCTATGCCAAGCACTGGATACTTTCCCCGAAGGTTCAGAGACGCCAGTGTAACAGCGATACCAACACAAGGAATGCCAGACACAGACCCGAAGAATCATCGTCTTATCCTCCTCCTAAAGTCCAAGCAAAACTTTTTCATAGGATTTCAAACCTTACCTTAAAAGGATACCTTGCAAACAAACAACCTCTATAACCCAAATCAATACGGCTTCTGGAAGGGCACCATCTTAGCAGCTGACGTTCCTCCACCAGTTGGCGCCATGAGCATGAACATTTATGTCAATGACGTCACCCAAAAAGTGGTCTCGAACATCTTACACCCAAAATACACTCGCTTAGTACAGTTAGAGGCAACTAGACCAAACAAAGTAGAAAAATCGTAAGGATGAAGACGAACCGAAGCATATTTACTACAGAAACGCTAGGAAGAGTAAAACATAACGGTGTAATCGTATGACGTTACGAGACAGCGCACGAAAACAACTGCAGAAACCTGGGTCACACATTAACGTCAAGAGGTTTGATCACAGATCATATCAACAAGAGATCCCTACAAGCAAAAGCGACCCTGACCAATTGGTACAGATTCTGGCACCTCCTTGAGAACCTATAATTACGCTTAGTTAAAAACCATGTTTATAACTGTTCTGACCCACTTCCCTATTCCAAAAATCCTCACCTCTAATTAACAGATACCGAAGTTACAGATTGTAAGAGAAAATGCTCTACGTTTCTTCACAAATGAAAAATACCCCTACATTGTGAACACCTCAGAACAGCATGAAAGACTAATGACTGAACCAGTCGGTTCATACCTATGAGAAGCGGTCCGAAATTATGGCAGGTACCTGAAGACAACGATGATACAAACTACAGACAAATTCGAGATTTGGACAACAGTACAAACATGGAACACCCTTGGTTCCCTCGAAACCATAAAGGACTCAGGGAAGCTCCAGTCATCCATCGCTGTACACAATGAACGAATGTTTAGCTTAGCTTAGCGAACCTCCTTTCAGCAACCAAAAGATCTAATATTAATACACACACACACACACACACACACACACACACACACACACACACACACACACAAACACACGCAGTCTGCCGGGGGTATGTCAATAGAGCTTCAGAAACACGCTTCCAGAGAATCACCCCTATGCATCAGAAACTTGCACCGTACACCTGTATACACTTCAGCCTTCTCTTCCATTTCATACTATTACTTCCCCTGTCCCACCTCCTCTTCCTCTCCTCTAACCACCCTCAAAAAAAAAAGAAAAAAAAAAAGAGAAAAAAAGTGGAGGGTAAGGGGTTGGGTAATTCACTAAGAATGTTAAGGGATGTATTTGGGGAAGGGTGCAAAAATGGACATTTTATGTGCCATCCTGATGGTTAATGGAAAACTTCACATTAGTTGCAGATAACAACTTATTCGTATTTTCACCTGCCTGTGAATTCTGTGTATATGTATGTCTGTATGCATACATAACAGATTTTAGCCTATATGTTTTCAGTAGAGAGCCGACTGATCCACTCAGATCTCGTTATCTACAATTTCGTATACCATTCCAGCTTATCCAGACTCACATGCCGTTAAGGAATGCGACACATCTCGGACTAAAGAAACTTATTCAGATATATCTGAAGGATTTTCCTCTCCGAGAATCAGTCCAAATTTACTCCCATCACTTTATCCTAAAGGGGTCTTTCCTGACGAAACATTACCTCCTTTTTAAATGCATAAAGGTAAGTTTACAGTGCATGATGTGTGTGTGTGTGTGTGTGCAGAAGAGCAGAGCAAGTGATCACCAAATTTTAGTACGAGGATTTTATTGCTAAATGACAGCAGCTTGATTGAATAACACTGAATTACCCCAGAATCAGAGTTTGGATCATCAATACGAAGAACTTTATGCGAAACCAGTAAATAAAAGAGTATTAAACTTCCTCAAGATCCTTTTTAGATGGATCAAAACGTGTAGGGATTCCACGGGTATTGAAATACGGCTGATGTCTGACAAGTTGTGACCTAATGGAAAAGCGAAGAGATCTGTTACATTATCACAATCTTCACCCTTTGTCACTTAACAGACACGAATCAGACACCTAAAAAGCTCAACAACAGTGACATCCACCACCACCTCCTGTTCTTCTTCGACCTTCATGAGCTCACAGCCTTTCGACCTCAGGAAATACGTTGTAAGACGAAGGAATTCTCGCTCTCTGTACCGCTCCGGGCAGCGCACGCCTGTCACTCCACACATCACATCACCAGCGTTACGAGTAGCGAGCTTTACTCACAACTACAGCAAGTTGATTCAAATTCGAACTGGATTCTTTTCTTTTTCTTCTGCAAACAGATGCTTGAAATTAATATTGGGCCCATTCAACGTTTCATGAACAGAATCTATTAACACTTCAGAACACTCTGCAGTTCTCAGATATCGAGTTCCTCATGAACAGATCTTTGCATAATTACATCTAGATATTGATCTTTCCTGTTCATCTCCTGATTGAACATTTGCCATCCAAGTTAAACCCTTTCTATACACATTATCTCGTACATGCAATAAACTGGTACCGCTGTAACTGCTATGTTTTCTGCACCAATGTCTGTATGTGTTTGTGTGTATGTATGTATATATGATGCAGAACTGCTATCTTACGTTTTCCTTGTGCACTACCCTTCACAAACATCATTATAAGGTAATGAAGTCCTCTCACTCCTCTCTGCACCCAAGGCACCACATCGTCGCTCCGGTTACTTGTGTTATCCATTTTACCACCAGATTACGTTTTCTTTCGTATTTATTCTCGCCCACACCTATAACTTTCACGGACACTTTTATATTTTGCGGTTCTCAGCGACTGCATCATTGTGTACCCCACGTGCTCATCCTGAGAGCAGTAACGCCAAAAAGATTATGAACGTCACACGGGACTTTGATAGACCCCAGTTAAGCAGGTAATCAGAACATAAGCTGTTATGAATGGGACTCATTACTCAGCTTTACGGTCTTTCCATATTGTGAGCAAGTCCACCCGATGCTAAGAGTGGATGAAGTCAGAGAATTTTAAGTGTCTTAACATTAAGAATAAAAAGTTGTGCCGTATCTTACAGAGCGTTTCTGGACTTACCTCCAAAAAGGTTCTATCTTTTTTCACAATATCAAAGTGTTGTCTCTGGGTTAATTTGGATAATGTTCTTGTGTGTATGTGTGTCCATGTCTCTCGCCATCTATTTACACAGCCTTTATTCTGTATTTTGAGACCGAATTAAGTTTTTCATTGTTCTGCGTATAAATACGAGTCTGACTGTCCTTCAGTTTTTGCTCCTGAGAGCTGGCTGCTTGTGTGCCCCTACCACTAGCTAGAACATGGAATACTCGGCAAGCTGCTGTGTCACATGAGTATTGTGTGGCCATCGGCAACTCAAGGGTGTGCCGTTTTGATAACTCCTTCTTTCCCCACACGTCGAAGCTTTGGAACTCTCTATCTTCTCATGTCTTTCCCAATAACTATGACCTGGCTCATTTCAAGGGACAGGTCTTTCACTTTCTCAAAATTTCGTAAATACTTTCCCTTCTTTTATTTTTCCGTTTCTTAATTGTTTATATTTCAATTAAGGCCTGGCCTTGATGTAGACTTCTGTCCGTGACCGGAGCCTTCAACATTACGAAAAAAGTATATCACTCCCTAACTTTAACTGGTGTCATATGATAAAGTTCATCTAATCAAGCCCTCTAGTTCACGAACGTTCCCAGCATTCTACTACCACTCCGAAAAAAAAAAAAGTTTTAATTCATCTTTGTTTTTGTTGCTGTTTAATTAATCTACTTGCATTTCCTCATCTACCGCCATTCTACTCTTACCTGTCGTTCCGTGTTATTTCTTTTAGAACTGCTGTCCGTATATGCCACTTATCTTCTTTTTTATCTACTCTCAAATTAACTATTGCTAAGCTTCACATCATTTTTTTTTTCTTAACGTCTCTCTGCATAACATACTGCCACATATCTCACTCTGCATCCCTCTCAGTGCACTCGCTTGTTCAGCTACACAGGAAGGCACAGTTATTTACAGATGACTGCAGAGCAGGGCAACAACGACGGTAGCAGAATTAAGAGCGGCGGGTCACAGTAAAGGTTACACATCCATAAATATTGTCCACTGTGGAAGAGAAAAGAATAAGTCGTGACTTGATTTCAGCCTTTAGAATCTTAAAACACACTGACGATATCAACAGGGACAGTTCTTCGAAAGATACGAGGATAGAGCAGCCAGAGGACGTATTATGGAAACAAGCAAGAGACGCGTTAGAAATGATGCAGGAAAGTATATTCATAGTATAGGTTAGTGGATGAATGGAATAAACTCAAGTGATTACGATGTAAATAATGAGAGTACAAAGAAAAAGTTTAAGGAAGTTATATGGTAATAGAAAATGTTCAAGGAATGGATCCATCACAGCCAAGATAACCTATTCTATGTGCTTAGCAGAATACGAGCCATCGCGACAGAGAACCAGTACCCATCCCAGGGAAAGTGAATATATGCTAGACATATTCGATTGGGTTTCTGGAACGATACCGCAGGAGGTGTGGTCTCTCCCCAGAGCGGTGTAGCAAAGCCTCGCTTGCTGCACTGCAGACAAGTTCTGAATGATCAGTGAAGTATCTTACACCCTGTCGCGTGTAGTTACGAGTGTCGATCTGACTTATTGTCTCCAGCCGTCTGGCTTCCTTCATCAATCTGGGCACCCGAGATGAATGACGTATAATTCTTATACATTTGCAATACCTTCTAAGCGTCTGTTCGCCTCTGACAATATGCATTCGTACAGAAGTGTACAATCAGAGTTGACTTGTTCTTTAAGATGTATAACTTTCATAACCAGACAAGAGGTCCTCTCGAGATCCAAGGACTGCTACGGACGATGCGAGTGCAGTCACTGCCACAGAATGTACCGGTTACGTTTAGCTCCAACATGGAAAAAAGGACATGGCTACCCCATTCGAGACGTAAAAGGAAATCGTTATGATTACAGCAATAGTCGATGACCGAAGCTGTTTACTATGCGGGACAAACATTCATGCTTCATTGTTTGCAGACTGAGGGTCATATGTTTCAGACTAGTTCTTTATCTTTATTATTTCTTTTTAACAATTATTCTGAATATTTTGAATTAACACTACAAAATATCAGTATCCGAGAGCTTACGTCTTGTTTTGAATTTGTAAAGCACCATATTACAGAAAGGAGCTGTATACTGTATACTTCCCTTCAACACTCAGTGAGATCATTTTTCAAGACTGTTCAACTCTGAGAGATCTTCGCAATTATCATCCTGAATACCGAGGTATGCATGATTAGAGCGATTTCTCTACTCTTCTCTGGGAATCCATTTGAATTCATCCTAGACAGCCTTGATGACGAGGCAGCAACTTTTTTTCCTTTTCCGTACATTGTGTACAGTACTGGTTGCGAAATATGATGGCACATCGAAAGCAGTATGAAATGTGCGTCAGAAACTACAGAGCCCATGAACTGGACTTTGCTGTCGACGAAATTATTTTTGTTGAGTCTATAGAGATACTATATTGGAGGATGTACTGGACGAGAAGGATCTCATTAGATTACAGGTATCTCGGTTCGAATCTAATATACGAATACTGATATCTGTTTGTTGCGTGTGATGAAAACTTCGGAGGTGTTGCACAAGCTTTAATGTAATGGTATGTCCATTGAAGAGGTCCCAGGGATTTATATGTCTTACAGTGAAGCTGACTGATTGATATAAGTTTTCCATCTTGACTGATTTTCTTTAGGGTCTTTGAAGGATCATAGGATATCTCTAGAATGGTGTAGTCTTAACATTAATGTATCATAATGATTTTGATTGCCTGATCTTGGAGAACCAATTATGGTGTTGTGACCTGAATCCTCCTCTTCTATACCGCTTCCAGGTCTTGCCTGAAATAATCATTGACTGAGGAGACCATGGGGACGGCAACACAGCTGTTGGCTGCATCAAGGTGATCAACTGTGCAACAGAGATGCACGGAATGCAATAGATGTCTGCCTGTCTGATACGTTGCTCGGAGGGAATGCTTGGTCTGGACTCAGAGGATGAGTTCCCTAACTCGCCACTAAGGCTGGAGCCCCCATGACCGATCGTGTACATATACTGGCGATGGATAACTCAATAAGCGAAGTGAAACACGGGGAATAAAGCCGACTCTTATGCCTGTTTAAGTAAAGTCTCAAAGCGTTTTTGAAGATATCTGTTATACCACAACGAAGGGAACAAACATCTGAACGTCGCACCTTGGAGTAAACTTCTCATTCAATTTCATTCACACCTTATGGCATCTTTATGCATGGCCAGTCACTTGATACTTAAAGAAATTATAGAATTTATGTTAACTAATATCTTCCGCTGTGGTTCACTTCACCCTGTGGCAACTTATTCATATTAACATACAATTGATATGTCATAATTATAATCTTTCCTCGTATCCTAAAAGCAGTAATGTTGAAAACAAGGTCCACTGATGAAGCAAAAGAGCTGTGGCAATATCTTAGCAACAGTAGAAGGAAAAGACGTTACATATCACTCAATATCACTTCTCAAAGAACTTTGCATAAATTAAAGGCATCCTTAGGGAACAGTATTACGTAGTCAAGGAGGGTACAATAAAAAATAAAATAAAAGTGCATCATCAGTGGGTCTGTGCTGCAGCAGAACACTGTCGTGGTTAATGACCTCTACTGTTGTGGGTGAACAGGAGAAGGACGGGGGGAGGGTTTTAGTGCGAGCCAGGAGTCGTCTTGCATACAGGTTTCCACTATCACTCGGGATGGAGACGACGACTGGGCTGAGGAGAGGTTGTAGAGTCTGCAGAGACTGTGCACGAGTAAGAATCCTACTTTGTTAGGGAACCTGTGTAATATCAAGAACACTAACCTGTAAGTATCAGGGAGACATCATCAGTCCACGACAAATACTATACTGAAATAATTCCCTCTAGTCTCCAAGAACAAGACCAAGTAACCCCGGCAGTTGGTAACCTTTTTGAGCTGTGACATCTTAAGTAATCCCAACCCAACTCAATCAGTTTTCTTCTTATCTGGGGACACTGTGTAATTCATTGTGTCTTTGACACAGGACGCTGTGCTTGATTAAGTGTAATACCTCAGTCTCATGGTAGACGAAGTAGTAACGGGACAGCCTAATTGAAATGATAACATCTGGTGCAAGTATCTGCTTCATACCTTAATATTTTTACGTCTTTCATTACTCGGTGACTTTTTAGACTTATCGTTATAAAGAATTTATGACAGTTCGAGTCATGTTGTTCACAGTCGTTGATAACCCCGTTCGCAAGGACGGATTTCCAAATTTTGTTTTATGTTCACATAAACGGCTTCGCTGTGTCCATAATACTTCCCGGTGCACTGATTTATGTAAGGTAATGCTATCAAAATATCTTTTTGTTTTTGCCATTACGTACTGTCCTTATGTTCTCACATATATCATCGAACATTCTTTCTACAACCACAAATGCATCAAAGTTTTCTTGACGCCATTTCAATTTCACATTTTATACCTAATCTACAGTGATATCTATTAGTTTAGCTCTTTTTCTAGCTTCTCTTTTGTTTTCTCCATCATCTTATACGTTTAGAAAAATGCGAAAGACGTAAATATCTCTAAGCTACATAGTTTGTTACAAGATTGATATATATATGCAGCGAGAGCATGTATGGCCTTTGAATTATCATGAACATAAGAGGAATCATGAATTACTGAGGCGTCTTGAACACACGAGGAAAGTGTTCATGATTTTCGATTAGTGGTAATAACTTTACCACTGACAACGTTAATGACCGAGGCAGTCGATAGGCATAAAGCCGAAATGATTAACCAATCACCTCGTTCACTCGGTTGCTGTACTTTGTTTAGCATAACGTAAGATACGCAATTCTATGCTAATGACTTTTAGCTGTTAATTGTCATTAATTTCGGCACTTTGTCTACATTTGGTGATAATATCGTCCTTTTTGGATTTTTTTTTATTTTTATGACACGGATTCCGGGTTTACTGATTTTTTAATTCTATCGCTGACAGCCAATACAATAAACTTACGTACATACCATAATGTTGCAATAACATTCATGGAATGGATTTGTCACGATATCTGACTTTACGACTGTATAGCGGCTGATAACCATTAACACCAGCAACGTGCTAAATCTATCGTATGGGAGATATTCTGTATTTAAAGGAGATATTGTGATTTTTCACTTGATCACTCACCATCTCAACAACGTGTATAACGTGTATACTTTACATACATACACTCACCCACATTCACAGACTTAACATTTATCTTTATCTCATGCTTTGGTAAGATCCCAGCATTAAAGTAGATGCTCATTAAATCCAGCAACAACTATAACAACACACACCCATGGAGCTTCATCAATGGAAATTTAGCTTTATTGTGAAATGGATGTTTGATGTGTATGGTGCGAGTTCCAGCTTAATGAACGGGTACTCGATCGCCATTATTCTCAACATACATACCTTATGAAGCGGACGTGCCAATTACAGCATTGCAACAGGAAGAGTTCCCTTCCCTTTGTGGCAATTTCATTCTCTATTGAAATCACTGTCAAAAGTGTACATTTTCTGCATGATATTTTACCACAGAAAAAAAAAAAATAAAACTTCGTTTTTTATCAAAAAAAAAAAAAAAGGGCCGGGGGGGGGGGGGATTTTTGAAAGAATGGAAAGAAACCAGAATTTTCAGCTATGGAAAGCCGTCAACACAGAGCTTCACTTGTTCTATGACGAAAACTAGATTCCCAGAATTTTACGAAAACACGAGAAATTCGACTCCTGAGACATTCTTTAATGAATGAAGCAATATGAGAATGAATTACCCTGAGGATTGGTAGCTTTGCTTTTGAAAGTCGTTGGAATCCATTCGGTAGACCTAGCGTTATGGTGTGGAAGTATCATCATCTCTTATACGCAGTAGAGACCTCGACCTCATCTCTTCTATTTTAAAATCATACCAGGACCTTTTTCTAAGGAAAAGTACTGGTGTTACCAAGGACTTCTTTCTAAAGGCTCCTGCAGTTAAAAACTGAGTTACTTCCAGTAGCAGGGATATGTGGACTCCTTTAAACTGAGAATTTCTTTGACGAGACTGTACTCCCAGAGATACAGCCTCACCAAAGGTGACTTTTCACTCGCGGTGCAACCTCTTGCAAGCGGAGCCCGGCAACGCAACCTCGACCATCAGATTACGCCAAGGGCAACGCACAGGGTAAGTCCTAAAGAAATCTATATAGTACAGCGAAGCACCTGTGTAGAAACGAAATCATCTACAAGTGTGGCAGTCACCTTGAAATATGAATTTTGAACCTTACAATCAACAGTGACCTACTTTGTCCCAAGGGGAACACACGCGCATACACACACACACACACACACACACAAAGTCCCTAGAATACGTGAAATCCATCGAGTAGAACTGGAGTTACTGTGCTGAAACATATTACAGTTGAGGTGGTGACCCTTTGACCTCAGACTCAAAAGAGATCCTCTTATTTTTCAGTTTCTAGGGGGAATCTTGCCGTTAGAGTTGAAGTTACTGTGCGAAAATAAAATAATTAACAAGTGTGGCAGTGATCTTATCCTTCCACCTTATGACCTTAAAATCAATTGAAACCTTTCATATCTTTAAGGAAATAGTCAGGTTAAGTTATGATGAAATCCACCCTAATGAGCTTGAATTATTATGCTGAAACAAAACCAGCTCGTTGCTTAACTTCGAGTGTAGCATATGACCTTGACCTTCGATATTTTGACTCTAGGATCACAAGGACGCTTTGTGTTCCTCGATAGTAGCTTCATGCGAAATTTAAGCAGAAATGGACGAAGGATTTTGCATTTATCCTGCGGACTCTTAAGCTGTGGGAGGACGGTCGGACAAACCGACAGACTGACGCGCTTTCGACTTAAGAAGGTCTAATAATTGACCTTCTGTCCTTAAAATCAACTAAGTTGTTGTTCTTCTTGCAAAGTATCTTCACATCAGGTTTTGATAAGATTGGACATTGTGCTTTGCAGTTATTCTACTCAAATTGTGGAAGGACGGACTCTAATGATACAGTTAGACACCTACTCTATTCTAAGAGTCCAATTATTAAACTAACAGTTATCATTATTAACATAAAGTATGATATCATGCTTTTTATCAGCACCATAAACTGTCTCCTCCGTTTCTTAGAACTCTGGCTATAACTGCCTCAAATTACATGCATTTAGGACTTAACAGCGTACGTCTTTTTATGAAGGCTATATAGCGCAATTTCATACCAAGGACGACGAATTTCTACGAAATCTTTTAAACCAGCGAGAACCGCGGAGCTCTCTGGCGTAAAGGTACGATAAACTGTCACTCATTACCCGACACTTGCCATCCTCTTCAGCCCGCTTGTCGCATCTACGGAAGGAAACCAGTTTACAGGACGTAGGTTTACCGCTTTGAGAATTACTTTTCCCTTTCCTTTGAAGATTCTTTTAGGACAATCTTCAGCACCTCTCTCTCTTGCAGATGATGAGAGACTGCATGAATGGGATTCGCCTCGAGTCTCGCATAGCTTTCCCTTCATTTCCTCACGCAAAGAGATCCTTGATCTTCAGTCGGTTATGAGCCACATTTCCATGCAAATCTGAGGTTATAAACTCATCGTAGCTTAGCTTCGTGGCTTACTTAACCTTGGCATGTTAGAGCGGACTCATACATTCATACAGACCATTTCATTTCTTTTTATAAAGGACTTGCTAACATTGCAGTAATGAAGTCTTTCAAAAGACAAACGCAATTGACTTAAGCCGACCAGTGACATACTATGAGGAACTACTTTAAAAAGCTCATAATACCATTTCTGTGCATATCATCTTTTGATATCTTTTCCACGTTAGACCGTCAGACAATCCCACTCTCTTGAAAGATTCGAGTATTTGGGGGTAACAACAGAGACTGTTTTATCATCAGCCTGTACTGCAGGAAAGTTCCTGCGGTTATAAGCTTAGCAAAGATCGGCTCCGGCGCACGTTGTAGCCAGAGCTCATATGCAACCTTAAATATTCCGGCAACGTTGCAGAGGAACATGTAATGCCATTCACATTATACAACTCAAATATAACTTTATGAAAGGAATGAACTGATGAACTTACTGTTATCCAAGGAAAATGATAAACGAAAATGTACCGTGCATCGTATACATCACTGGTTTGGGCACAGCGGTAACAGAATCGTCTCAAATGACAAATGAGAAAATTGAGAGATTAAGATGAACACAGTACTCGTTAGGTATCGGTACTACGCTTAACGCAATTTTGCTGACATACTAGAAATGCACTGTGAAAACAAGAAAACAAATTGTCTTAGAGTTTCTACAGTATCTTTTTGTATTGCAAGCTACGTTGGGGAGCTGTCCTCGTGTCATGTCTACTACTCATGGGACATGGAACTCGTAAGTCAAAATACGTCCTAACACACGAATGATTTTGACCAGAATCCTTATGTGGCTCAGCTTCTAAAGGTGGACATAAGATCCCCATCATTACAAGAAGAACCAAGCCCACAAGCTTTTGACCTGACTCTTGAACAATGTCTATTAGGATCTGATCTTATTTTCAGCCTGCTTCAGATCTCAGCACAAAACTCATCATAATCGCTGACGAGGTCATGGTCCTCCGTGTAAAAAATCCCACTGACCTATGTAGGTCTCCAGCTTTATGTATCTGTTTCGTTTGCTTAGAAAGGTACTTTCAGTCGATTCATTACGTAAAGTGTAAGTGCTCACAGATTAAAAAGAAAAACAGTATCATCAAATGAAGACCAGAGGAAGAACACCGAAACCGAGTTTGCGGAAATAATTCATGAAGACGAAGGATCACGCTCACCTGACGGGCGTGCCCATGTCACACATTGAGGATAAGCAGAAAGAGCTCTCTTTCTTTTTTCACGTTGGATGTTAATATTCGTAGGGCCGGAGCGTAAGAGCAATAGGAGAGAGGGAAGGTAGTGGTTGGCGGTAGGAAAGCTGTTCGTATGACCATTCTGGGGAATATGAGCGGACAAGGTTAAGATTAACAGTGGTTGGGGAGAAAGATAAGGAGGGACAGAAGACGTAAAAGACCAGTAAAGAGATGGGAGAGAAGGCGAAGAGTAAGGAGGTGGGGTTATATGGAGCCAGGTGAAGAGACGGTGATAGGAAAGTACTGTATAGGTGATGTGGGCAGGTGAAGCGCGGCAGGGGTTGAGCAACTAGCTATCACTGAAGGAGACACCGGACGGCAACCTCAGCAGCTGGCGGTGCCAGTCTCTCTGGTGGTGTGGGAGGTGCCCACTCTCTCTCTCCCAACCTTTGTTTGTGTCTTTCAGAATAAATGGTAAATATGTGTTTCTGCTTCATTCTCTCCCTCCCTTAGCTAGCTTTTATTCATAATATCTGTTTCTACTTCATATTGTATTATCAACTGTTGTGCTGTAAACATTCAATTGTCTTTTTTCACTGTCTAACTCTGCTCTCTGATACTTATGTCTGCGTATGATCTTTGATCTCTATAAATCAATCACTTTTTGTCTTTGCGTTCAAATGTTTGCCTATGTTCTTCCGTGCGTGTAAATTACTTCCCATCCCATGTCCCAACTCACTTTTATCTTAAAGTAAATTACTCTAATAATGTCTACGTTTCGACATAATTTTCTCTTTAGAACCATGTCAACTGGTCTATATGTGTCTGCCATCCTATCCCAGTCTTCCTTGTTTAGCCCACCTATACATACCCGTTTATACCTCCTCCGCCTAATCATTCTATCTGTATATACCTTCAATCCCGCATCTTTATTTTCACGAAAGTTAGATTTTCACGTGGAAACGAGGCTGAGCAGCTTATGAAGCTTGATCTCTGAGCCTTTTCACCCAGTCCGACAGATGAGGAATCTGCACAGCATGAGACTCGGTCAACAAATGAGACATTCTTTAACGAATACACCTTAGTGAACTGGGATTCTAACCTTTATAATTGGGTGCAAACATCATGTATTTCTTCATTCAGGCAACCATGGCATTAGAACGCCTGTCGATATTCTATATCTCAAGTGAGAATCCCCTGTGATTTAACACATCGTTTTCATTTGTCGCGAAGAAGTGTCACTGGGAGGAATACAAGAGGTGAGGGCAGAAGGTACCAGAGACAGGCTTGAGAGATGAAACAGAGGGGAGATAAGAGATGAAGCAGGATGGGAATGGCTATGAACTTTTTAAAAATTCTGTCGCTGTGGTGTCGGGTTATTGTGATGTGACTGATACAATTCCCTTCAGCTCTTTCAGTTTCTAAAAGATGGAACAGAAGAATCCAAGCGGGGAGTGCTCATCCTCCACGAAGGCTCAGACTGGGGTGTTTAAATGTCAGTATATGCAACCAAGATGAGAAGAAAGGAGAAACAGATAGCATGTTTGAGGAAAGAAATCTGGATATTCTGGATCTGAGTGAAGCAAATTTTAAATGTAAAAGGGAAGATTGGTTTGGGAATATCTAAGGAATAAAGTTAGGAATTAGAGAGAGGATAAGGGCAAAGGAAGGAGTAGCACTATTGCTGAAGCAGGAGTTGTGGAAGTGCATGAAAGGTTGTAAGGAGGTAAGCTTTAGAATGAAATAGGTAAAAAGGAACGTAGATGGCGAGAGATGTTTGATTATTAGTGCTTATGCACCTGGCCATGGGAAGAAAACTCATGAGAGGTGAGGTGAGTGTTTTGGGAACAGCTGAGAGAGTGTGTCTGCAGTTGTGGTGCACGAGACCGGGTATTAGTGATGGGTAATTTAAATACAAAGGTGAGTTATGTGGCAGTTAGGGGTATGATAAGGAGGCATGGGATATGATGTGAATGGAAATGATGAGCATCTTGTAAGTTGTGTGTTGAAAAAGACTAGTGACTGGGAATACCTAGTATAAGTTGAGGGACATACACAGTATAGATATGTGAATAAGGAAGATGGTCAGCGGACATAATGGTATTACATATTGATTGATGTGCATGTAAAAGATAGACTTTTGGATGTAAGTGTGCTGAGAGGGTCAGCTGGTGGTATGTCTCATCACTTACTTGTGGAGGCAAGGGTGAAGATTTGTAGAGGTTTTTGGAAAGGAGGAAACAATATAGTAAACAAAAGAGTGGTGAGAGGAAGTGAGCTTGGAAAAGAGACTTGTGTAAAGAAATATCAGGAGAGATTGGGTTTAGAATGGCAAAAGATGAGAGTAAACGAAGCTAGGGGAGTGGGTGAGGAATAGGAGGTATTTAGGGACGCAGTGTTGCCATGTGTGAGAGTTACATGTGGCAGGTGTAAGGTGGGAGGTGGGCAGATTGAAAAGGGTGGTGAGTGGCGGGATGAAGTGAAGTTCCTGGTGAAATACAAAAGAGAGAGGTTGGGCGGCACTTACAGGAAATGAGTGCAAATGACTGGAAGAGATATAAAAGAAAGCGGCAGGAGGTCAAATGGAAAAAGCAGGGGTTGAAAAAGAGGGCAAATGAAAGCTGGGGAGAATATATATTTTGGAAGATGGCAGAGTTCGAAAAAAAAAAAAAGAAAACAACTGTGAACCGTTGTTGCCTTAGGAAGGGGGTGACTGTGTTGTTGATTGGTTAGTTAAGATCTTCAATACATGCATGAATCATGATGGTATGCCTGAGGATTGGCGGAATAAATGTATAGTGCCAGTGTATAAAGGCAAAGGGCATAAAAGTGACTGTTCAAATTACAAAGGTATAAGCTTCTTCAGTGTACTATCAGAGACAAAAGTCGTGTCGCTGTCTTGTCCGATGATTTAATATAACTCGTGAAACAGAATGAAAGCCCTACCACAGGAAAGTCCATGCGGTTGGCAAAGGCTGATAGGTATCTAAAGCTTCATATCCGCCACTGGTGTGCTAGTGGTCGAAATGAACCAAGGAGATTTATAGCAATATCCAAGACTACTGCGTCTGGGAATCATAAACGAGGTGAAATGCGAACCATAAACGAGCCGGCGGCGATAATATGGGCATTCACCACAAGGCCGTGTTACATCGAAAGGTTATGCCCTTTTCCATATGTTTTCACCAAATTTTACGAAACGACTTTGGTCTTTGATAGTACCCGGTAAGTTGTTTGGGAGAGTAGTGATTGAGAGGATGAAGGCATGTACAGAGTATTAGAATGGGCGGAACAGTGTAGATTGAGAAGTGATAGAGGAAGTGTGGATCAGGCATTTGCCTGAGTGAATGTGTCAGAAACAGATGGATTTGTATGTGGCAAATATAGATCTGGAAATAGCACATGACAGGGCTGATGGAGATGCCTTGGGGAAGGTCTTAGGAAACTATGGTGTGGGAGAACAGCTCTTAGAAGCAGTAATACGTTGTTATCAAGTGTGTGAGGCATGTGTACGAGTGGGAAGAGAGGAAAGTGAGTGATTTCAGGTGAAGTTTGGTCTCTGGCAGGGATGTGTGATGTCCCTTTGGCTGTTCAGATCGTTTAAAGATGAGGTGGTGAGGGAAGTACATTCGAATCTTGGAAAGAGGGGCTAGTATGCGGTCTTTAGGGGATTAAAGGGCGTGGGAAGCGAGTCAGTTGTTATTTCCTGATGATACAGCACTAATGGCAGATTCGAGTAAGAAACTGCAGAAGTTGATGACTGAATTTAGAAGTGTGTGTGAAAGGCGGAAGTTGAGTTTAAATATGAATAAAGCAAGGATAATAGGTTTAGCAGCTTTGAGGGTCAGGTTAGTTGGAATGTAAGTTTTAATGGAAAAAGAAAAGTTGGAGAAAGTGAAGTTTTTTAGATATCTGGGAGTGAACATGGCGGCGAATGGAACCATGGCAGCGGAAGTGAGTCATAGGGTGGGCAAAGGTGCGAAGATTCTTGGAGCACTGAAGAATGAGTGAAAAAAGAGATCATTGTCGGGGGGGGGGGGGGGAAA
>JAYMFT010396363.1:0-19271 GCA_038088735.1 Panulirus argus
GATGTGTATTATTGATAAGACATTGTGTTTCCAGGTAGGCTACGAGAGAGAGAGAGAGAGAGAGAGAGAGAGAGAGAGAGAGAGAGAGAGAGAGAGAGAGGGAGAGAGAGCGTTTTCTATTGGCAGAAATAGTGAGACCAGGGCTTGCCAGTACTTAGAGGAGCATGCCCAGGACTAGTTGTTACTGAATTGAAAATGACCAGGACTTGCTGGTGCTAAAATGAACATGATCAGGACTTAGTGGTACTACAATGAAGATTACCCTTCTACCTCTCAACCATTGTGATTCGCAAACTGTTTCATATGTAAACAATCCTGATGAAGAAAAAGAACTTCGCCTCATTCGAGGTAAAATCTTGGCCCACGAGCTTTTATCCATTTCTATGAGTGAAATCAGACGAGTCAGTTTTTAAGTAGTTTGTTAGATTAAGGTTATCAAAGCCTTTGATAATATTGTATACTTGTATGAGATTCCCTCTTACCCTTTTCTTCCTATCTGTCAGTATATCTTTGTATCCACGAGGATTCGACCCTAGACTGGCCCGTGCTGAATAAGTCAAAGTGCGTTTGTGTTTGTGTTTATGTGTGTGTGTGTGTGTGTGTGTGTGTGTGTGTGTGTGTGAGTATGTGTGTGTGTATGTGTGTGTGTGTTTGTGTATGTGTAGTGGGAGGACCGATGGGGCTATGTCGGAAATAATGAGTGGCCAAATGTGTAGTGAATGAGTGGATTTGTGTCGTGGTTGGTGTCTGGCTTTATTTAGTGTGTGGAGAATATATGGTCGGTGGTGAAAGGGTAGGCAGGTGGTTAGTGCAGGCAAGAAAACAGGCCAGCACACATATTAACCGGTAACAACGTTTGGTAGTGAGAAGAGTATGGTACTTCCTGACGTACTGACACCAGTATGTACTGGCCTATCCCAGCCAGTAATCAGTAGCCTGTAGTTAGCTGGCCAGTGTGTACTGTCCTTTCCCAGTTAGTAAACAGTAGCCTGTAGCAAGCTAGGCCAATGTGTACTGTCCTAACCCAGTCATTACACATTGGCCATGTAGCAAGTTAAACCAGTGAGTTCAGTTCACTTTCAGTCAGTACACAAATGCAAGATTGGACAGTATCCACGAAAGCTTTTCACGTACGTATTATGAAAGGTTTAAACCTTGAAACAGTTCAAAACCTATTCTGTTTTCGTCGAGAACAACTAAGTTAGTCTGAGATAGATATAACAGTAATCATTCAATTTCCCTGTATCATGATCGTCTTTCTAAAGCAACAGTCTTCATATATTGTCTTATATATTTCTGGCAGCAAGCGATATCGTGAAGCCAGATATCATGAAAAAATTACACTGTTACGGCGCGGCGTTGTGCTGTAGACTCATAAACAAGGAGAAAGTTCCACGTTTATTGCAGCTAATACCTGGAAATATAATTAGCTTGGCCTCCAGTGCAGAGCAGTGGTGTGTTGTCCCCTGTGACTAGATAATGAACCTTGCCTGGGTGACTAGTCCTGCTGGAAATTAGCTTTTCCTTGAAGAGATAAAATTGTCTCAGGGGTGTGAAGCAGAATATCCCCAAGGGATGTTGGGGTTGTTGGTGAAGGTGTTAGAGGCTTGTGAACGTAGGTGTGATAGATGTGAGTTGTTCTGGTCAGTGTGGCTTGTTGTCCGTAACGACTCGGTCACAGGAAACCTTACTGACCCAAGTCGTCACATCAACCCCAATATAAGATTAGTTCGAAACATAGATCCATCAAGTGATTAATGCAATGCATGTATTAGCCGAAAATTTCAGAGATTCGAAAACGGGATGTTAGAACCCTGAAGGTTTGGCATTGAGTGGGAGAGTCTGCAAAATGCTTTGGAAGTCGCTGTTATTGTGTGTTCTGGTGCGTGTTGTGTCTAGGCGTTTCACGGGCCCACATTTTGCGAGTGACAAACAATAGGCGATCTTTCTCTCTCTCTCTCTCTCTCTCTCTCTCTCTCTCTCTCTCTCTCTCTCTCTCTCTCTCTCTCTCTCTCTTTCTGGAAACAAAGCTTGTGTGACGCCTTATATAGGGACTTTAATACTACCTGATTAAATGTTATTTTAACGGTGTTAAACAAACAAAGACAAATTTGTGAATATTTGTACTTGAAATAAGAAATAAGTCATTAATTAGGCAGTTCAGAGCAGTGTGAGAAAGTCCATTACCTGTGAATAAAGCAAATGACCTGTAGGAATAAAGCAAAACGGTAATCAATAATAAGGAGAAAATTTAGTCAGAATTACAAGTGTGAGTAAAAAGAAAGAAAGATGACATCACGAAAAAGCCTTTGGGAAAGTGAACTTGTTAGTCATACAATTACTGATACACAAAACCTAACCCAAACGCAAATCTGCTTTTATTTTACGAATTACCAAGAAAGCGAGAGAAATGAGAAATATCCGTGTAATTATCCACTAACAATGAAATTTGTAGAAAATACAAGAACCAAACTTGATAATAATGGAAGTGCAGGAAGGAGAAGGAAAAATAGGGATCAACAGAAACATGATAGGCGTAAACTGACTGTCGAGAATTGACAAGCGCTGGCGGACGAGAACCTGAAAAGGACTGGCTGACGATGACTTGACAAGGACTAGCTGACTTGGACTTAACCAGGACTGGCTAACGAGAACTTGACAAGGACCGGCTTCCGAGGATTTGACAAGGACAAACTGACGAGGATTTGACAGAGGCTAGTTGACAAGGACTAGATGAGGAGGACTTGACAAGGACTGACCGACGAGTACCCAGTGAGAACTGGCTAACGAGGATATGACAGGGACTGTTTGATGAGAACCTATCTCGGACTGACTAATGACAATTTGTCAAGGTCTGACAGACGGGAATTTCACAAGAATTAACTAAAGACATCTTGACAGAAAATGGTCGATGAGGACTAGATATGAACTGCTTGACAGAAACCTGACAGATAGAAACTGAAACAAATGCTGTATTTCTTGCTAATATCATATTCATTAATTACAGAAATATATCTTCACTGTCATTTAAAAACCATCATGTCAGCACACATACGTGAAAATGATGATGATCATTACAGTCTTCAAACGAAACTTACCATCACACATCATTAGAAATATCTATAAACTCGCTGGTTACCCTACGGCCCATCTGAAGATACGGTACCTTACCAGAGTGAACCCCATTATAACAAACATCGTTAACCCCTTGAGCAAAACGTTACGATCCTTCAGCAGTGAACCAGCACTTCAGTCGTTGTCAAGTGCCACTCATTAGGCTCAGGTGACTAGCATCTTTGCCTTTCGCCTCACCCACACAAAAGCATTAGGCCTTCAGTCCACAAATACATATTCTCTCTTTCATATACATAACACTTGACAACACGAATTCCTTCTTCGTAACTCTATATTTTCCTGTGGTGAGCGCTACACACTAGCCCAACCTTTTCTCAAAATCTCTCTCTCTCTCTCTCTCTCTCTCTCTTTACCAAGCTACAGGGAAATAAGGATTATCACTATTGTAACCAGATATCTTTACATGATTACTATTGTAACCAAATACTTTACTTAAGATTACTGTTGTAGCTGTTGCTGTGACCAGTCTTCTTACGTAAGACTATCATTACCAGCAAATATCTTCCGTAAGATCATAAGTTAAACAAATAACTTTTGAAAAATTATTACTTTATCAAAATGATTTACGAAGAATCATAACTACGGCCAAATTACTTGCGTAACTTGAGCACTGAGTCCAAATATTCATCGTAAGAAACTTCTTAACCAGATCATTTACGAACGACAGTTACTGTATCAAAGTATCTTAGGTAAGGTTACAAGTGTCACTAAATATTTTACGCAAGTTTATTACTGCGGTCAAATATCTTAAGTAAGGTTGGTATTATGACCAAATATCTTGAGAATGGTAATTACTATGGCCGAATATCTTATGTAATGTTATTACTGATATAAGATATCTTACGTAAGGTTGCCACTGTGGTTACAACTTTTACGTTAAGGTTATTATTGCGGTCAAATATCTTACGTGAGGGTACAATTATGGTCAAATATGTTACGTAATGTTACTACTGCGGCCAACGATCTTACATAGAGATACTACTGCACCCAAAGATCTTATGTAAGATTACTACTGCAGCTATATATCTTACGTGAGGTTACTAAAGGCTGATTCACACAATTCATCACTTCACCGTCATATCACGCCACGTCACCGTTCCGTCAAAATGTCTTATATGTAATCGAATGGACCTGTTCACCCAAGACGTCAAGTCACCGTCACGCACCAGGCACGTATCGGTTCCTTCACGTTACGGTTTCTCAGAAAGAATATATTTCCCTGACATGATGGTACCGTACATGGACAACCACTTCCAGAACCTGCAAAATCTTTAAACTGAAATTGCAAACACCCTTATAAGAAATTTCTGCACTAGCCTAATGCACAAAATAAAAAAAGAAATGTAATAATGCAGCAAAACCAGTCTTTCTTTCGGTGAAATAGCCTCCCGAAAAATAGTGTTCTTCTTGAAAGACTGAAAAAATCTAGCTTCATCATCTTTCAGCTTCTTGTAAAGAGTCCAGTATTCGCCTTCAACTTGTCTTTTCCTTATGGCTATATATATCCATAACCGCTTCTAGGGTTAAACCCCTTTTCTGCATCTAACAGAAGTGCAATGAATGCAAGTTTCTTAAACTCAAATCTATGAGGCGCCATGCCTACTTGGAGGTTGAACACGAACTGGACGGAATCGTGATGGATGGTATGGATACACGGAACGGTTCACGGAACGGTGACGTGACGTGATGTGACAGTGACATGATGAATAGTGTGATCAGCCTTTAATGTGGCAAAAGATCTTACATGAGGTTACTACTAAGGTCAGATATATTACAGGACTACTATGGGCAAATATCTTTTGTGAGATTACCACTGCTGTCATAAAACTTACTGAGTTTGTTTCTTTTATAAAAATAGCCTATGCCGACTCATTGCTACAGCCGAATATCTTACATACACGTACTATGGCCAGATATTTTACGTTAGATCATTATTCCAGCGTAGCATCTTAGGTAACATGATTATTGCTAACAATAATGTAACTTTTCGTTTTACTAGAAATAACTGTCTTTTGTTTAGTAACCGAAAACAGGATAGAAATAAGAGGTAAAGGTGATGACGAACAGATGAGGAGAATGTCTAATATTGACAGCATATTTATTAGCAGGACTACTAGGAGCTACACAGTGTGTCAACAGTAGAACTACTGGGAGTTACATAGTGTGTCATCAGCAGGACTACTGGGAGATGCACAATGTATCATCAGCTGGACTAGTGGGAGTTACATTGTGTGACATCGGCTGGACTAATGGGAGTTTCACAGTGTCATCAGCTGGACTAGTGGGAGTTACTCTGTTTGTCATCAGCTGGACTAGTGGGAGTTATACAGTGTGTCTTAGCTGGTCTAGTGGGAGTTACAAAATGTGTCATCACCTGGATTAGTGGGAGTTACGCTGTTTGTCATCAGCTGGACTAGTGGGAGCTATACAGTGTGTCATAGCAGGACTAGTCAGAGTTACACAGTGTGTCATCAGCTGGACTAGTGGGAGTTACTCTGTTTGTCATCAGCTGGACTAGTGGGAGTTATACAGTGTGTCATAGCTGGAATAGTGGGAGTTACACAGTGTGTCATCAGCTGGAATAGTGGGAGTTTCGCTATTTGTCATCAGCTGAACTTTTGGGATTTACACAGTGTTTCATCAGCTGGACTAGTGGGAGTTGCGCAGTGTGTTATCAGCTAGACTAGTGGGAGTTATACAGAGTGTCACCAGCTGGACTAGAGGGAGTTACGCTGTTTCTCATCAGCTGGTCAAGTGGGAGTTACACAGTGTGTTATCAGCGGAACTACAGTGAGTTACACGTTGTTTCATCATTTGGATTATTGGGAGTTACGCTGTTTGTCATCAGCTGAATTACTGGGAGTTACACAGTGTGTCATCAACTGGACTAGTGGGAGTTTCACAGTGTGTTATCAGCAGAACTACTGGGAGTTACACTTTGTGTCATCCGTTGGACTATTGGGAGTTACACAGTGTGTCATAAGCAGGACTAGTGGAAGTTATATGGTGTGTCACTAGCTGTACTAGTGGGAGTTACACATTGTCATCAGCTGGACTATTGGGAGTTACGCTGCTTGTCATCAGCTGGACTACTGGGAGTTACACAGTGTGTCATCACCTGGGCTAGTGGGAGTTACACAATGTGTCATCAGCTGCATTAGTGGCAGTTATACATTGTGTCATAGCTTGACTAATTGGAGTTACACATTGTGTCATCAGCTGATTCAGTGGGAGATACACTGTTTGTCATCAGCTGAAGTAGTGGGATTTACACAGTGTGTCATTAGCTGGACTAGTGGGAGTTACGCGGTTTGTCATCAATTGGAATACTGGGAGTTACACAGTATGTCATCAGCTGAACTAGTGGGAATTACACAGTGTGACATCAGCTGGACTAGTGGGAGCTACACAGTGTGCTTTCAGCAGAACTACTGGGAATTACACGTTTTGTCATCAGCTGAACTAGTGGGAAGTACACTCTTCGGCATCAGCTGGACTAGTGGGATGTTTACATTGTGTCATAGCTGGACTATTGGGAGTTACACAGTGTTTCATAAGCTGGAATTGTGGGAGTTACGCTGTTTGTCATCAGCTGAACTACTAGAAGTTACACAGTGTGTCATCAGCTGGACTAGTGGGAGTTGCACAGTGTGTCATCAGCTAGACTAGTCGGAGTTATACAGTGTGTCACTAGCTGGACTAGAGGGAGTTACGTTGTTTCTCATCGGCTGGACTACTGGGAGTAACACACTGTGTCATCAGATGGAGTATTTGGAGTTACATTATGTGTCATAAGCTGGACTAGTGGGAGTTTTACAGTCTGTTGTCAGCGGAACCAATGTGAGTTACACTCTATGTCATCAGTTGGACTATTGAGAGTCACACAGTGTGTCATAAGCAGGACAAGTGGAAGTTATAGGGTGTCAGCAGGTGGAATAGTGGGAGTTACACATTATGTCATCAGCTGGATTGTTGGGAGCTACGCTGTTTGTTATCAGTTAGACTACTGGAAGTTACAGTGTGTCATCAGTTGGACTAGTGGGAGTTACACAGTGTGTGTCATCAGCTGGACTAGTGGGAGTTACGTTGTTTATTATCAGCAGGACTAATGGGAGTTACACAGTGTTTCAAAAGATGGACTTATGGGAGTTTCGCTGTTTGTCATCAGCTTAACTACCGGATGTTGCATATTGTGTCATCAGCTGGACTATTTGGAGTTACGCTGTTTGATATGGGCTGGAATACTGGGAGTTACACAGTTTGTTATCAGCTGGACTATTGGGATTTACAATATGTGTCATTAGGAAGATTAATGGGAGTTACACAGTGTGTCATCAGTTGGACTAGTGGGAGTTACACTATTTATCATCAGCTGGTCTATTGGGAGTTACACAGTGTGTCATCAGCTGGACTACTGGGAATTCCACTGTTTATCATCAGCTGGACTACTGGGAGTTACACAGTGTGTCATTACCTGAATTACTGGAAGTTACACAGTGTGTCATCAGCTGGACTAGTGGGAGTTGCGCAGTGTGTCATCAACTAAACTAGTCGGAGTTACACAGTGTGTCACCAGCTGGACTAGAGGGAGGTACGCAGTTTCTCATCAGCTGGACTACTGGGAGTTACACACGGTGTCATCAGGTGGAAAATTTGGAGTTACATTGTTTGTCATGAGCTGGACTAGTGGGAATTACACAGTGTGTTATCAGCGGAACTACTGTGAGTTACACATTGTGTCATCAGTTGGACTATTGAGAGTAACACAGTGTGTCATGAACAGGACAAGCGGAAGTTATAGGGTGTGTCAGCAGGTGGACTAGTGGGAGTTACACAGTGTGTCTTCAGCTGGACTGTTGAGAGTTACACAGTGTGTCATCAGCTGGACTAGTGGGAGTTATACATTATGCCATAGCTTGACTAATGGGATTCACACAGTGTGTCATCAGCTGGACTTGTGGGAGATACGCTGTTTGTCATCAGCTGAAGGAGTGGGATTTACACAGTGTGTCATCAGTTGGACTAGTGGGAGTTACGCTGTTTTTCATCAGCTTGACTACTGGGAGTTACACAGTGTGTCATCAGCTGGGCTAGTGGGAGTTACACAGTGTGAAGTCAGCTGGACTAGTTGGAGTTACACAGTCTGTTATCAGCAGAACTAATGGTAGTTACACGTTCTGTCGTCAGTTGGACTAGTGGGAGTTACGCTGTTTGTCATCAGCTGGACTAGTGGGAGTTATGCAGTGTGTCATAGCTGGACTAGTGGTAGTTACACAGTGTTTCATCAGCTGGACTATTGGGAGTTACGGTGTTTGTCATCAGCTGGACAAGTGGGAGTTACACAGTGTTTCAGAAGCTGGACTTGTGGCAGTTACGCTATTTATCATCAGCTGAACTTTTGGGAGTTATATAGTGTGTCATCTGCTGGACTAGTGGGAGTTACACAGTGTGTCATCAGCTGGTCTAGTGGGAGTTACGCTGTTTGTTATGAGCTGGACTACTTGGAGTTACACAATGTGTCATCAGCTGGACTAATGGGATATACATTATGTGTCGTCAGCAAGACTAGTGGACGTTACACAGTGTGTCATCAGCTGTACTTGTGGGAGTTACGGTGTTTTCCACCAGTTGGACTATTAGGAGTTACACAGTGTGTCATAAGCAGGACTAGTGGAAGTTATACGGTGTGTCACCAGCTGGACTAGTGGGAGTTACATATTATGTCATCAGCAGGACTATTGGGAGTTACGATGTTTGTCATCAGCTAGAGTACTGGGAGTTACACAGTGTGTCATCAGCTGGAGTAGTGGGAGTTACACAATGTGTCATCAGCTGGACTAGTGGTAGTTATACATTGTGTCATAGCTTGACTAATGGGAGTTACACAGTGTGCCATAAGCTGGATTTGTGGGAGATACGTTATTTGTCATCAGATGAAGTAGTGGGATTTACACAGTGTGTCATCATTTGGACTAGTGGGATTTAAGCTGTTTGTCATCAGTTGGATTACTTGGAGTTACACAGTGTGTCATCAGCTAGACTATTGGGAGTTACACGTTGTGTCATCAGCTGGACTAGTGGGAGTTACGGTGTTTGTCGTCAGCTGGACTATTGAGAGTTACGCTGTTTGTCATCATCTGGACAAGTGGGAGTTACACAGTGTTTCATAAGCTGGACTTGTAGGAGGTACGCTGTTAGTTATCAGCTGAACTACTTGGAGTTGCACAGTGTGTCATCAGCTGGACTATCCGGATTTACATTGTGTTTCATCAGCAAGACTAGTAGGAGTTGCACAGTGGGTCATCAGCTGGACTTGTGGGAGTTACGGTGTTTTCCATCAGTTGAACTATTGGGAGTTACACACTGTGTCATAAGTAGTACTAGTGGAAGTTATATGGTCTGTCACCAGCAGGACTAGTGGTAGTTGCACATTGTGTCATAGCTTGAATAATGAGAGTTACGCATTGTGTCATCAGCTAATGTAGTGGGAGATACGCTTTTTGTCATCAGCTAAAGTAGTGGGATTTACACAGTGTGTCATCAGCTGGACTAGTGGGAGTTAAGCGGTTTGTCATCAGCTGGACTGCTGAGAGTTACACAGTATGTCATCAGCTGAACTAGTGGGAATTACACAGTGTGACATCAGCTGGACTAGTGGGAGTTACAGAGTGTGTTTTCAGCAGAACTACTGGGAGTTACACGTTTTGACATCAGCTGAACTAGTGGGAAGTACACTCTTTGTCATCAGCTGGACTAGTAGGATATTTACAGTGTGTCATTGCTGGACTAGTGGGAGTCACACAGTGTTTCATAAGCTGGACTTGTGGGAGTTACGCTGTTTGTCATCAGCTGAACTACTGGAAGTTACACAGTGTGTCATCAGCTGGACTAGTGGGAGTGCACAGTGTGTCATCAGCCGGACTAGAGGGCGTTACGCTGTTTCTCATCAGCTGGACTGCTGGGATTTATCCAGTATGTCATCAGGTGGAGTATTTGGAGTTACATTGTGTGTCATGATCTGAACTAGTGGGAGTTTCACAGTTTGTTATCAGCGGAACCACTGTGAATTACACGTTGTGTCATCAGTTGGACTATTGAGAGTTACACAGTGCGTCATAAGCAGGACAAGTGGAAGTTATAGGGTGTCAGCAGGTGAAATAGTGGGAGTTACACATTATGTCATCAGCTGGATTGTTGGGAGTTACGCTGTTTGTTATCAGTTAGACTACTGGAAGTTACAGTGTGTCATCAGTTGGACTAGTGGGAGTTACAGTGTGTCATCAGCTGGACTAGTGGGAGTTATACATTGTGTCATAGCTTGACTAATGGGATTTACACAGTGTATCATCAGCTGGACTCGTGGGAGAAACGGTCTTTGTCATCAGCTGAAGTAGTGGGATTTACATAGTGTGTCATCAGCTGGACTACTGGGAGTTACACAGTCTGTTATCAGCAGAACTACTGGGAGTTACACGTTTTGTCATCAGCTGAACTAGTGGGAGGTACGCTCTTTGTCATCAGCTGGACTAGTGGGGTATTTACACTGTGTTATAGCTGGACTAGTGCGAGTTACACAGTATGTCATCAGCTGGACCAGTGGGAGTTACGCTGTTTATCATCAGCTGGACTAGTGGGAGTTACACAGTGTTTCATAAGCTGGACTTGTTGGAGTTACGCTGTTTGTCATTAGCTTAACTACTGGAAGTTGCATAGTGTGTTATCAGCTGGACTAGTGGGAGTTACGCTGTTTGTTATGAGCTTTACTACTGGAAGTTACACAGTGTGTCATCAGCTGGACTATTGGGATTTACAGTGTGTCACCAGGAAGACTACTGGGAGTTACATAGTGTGTTCTCAGCTGGACTAGTGGGAGTTACACTATTTCTCATCAGCTGGACTATTGGGAGTTACATAGTGTGTCATGAGCTTGACTACTGGGAGTTACGCTGTTTCTCATCAGCTGGACTACTGGGAGTTACACACGGTGTCATCAGGTGGACTGTTAGGAGTTACATTGTGTGTCATGAGCTGGACTAGTGGGAGTTACACAGTGTGTTATCAGAGGAACTACTGAGAGTTACACGTTGTGTCTTCAGTTGGATCATTGAGAGTTACACAGTGTGTCATAAGATGGACAAGTGGAAGTTATAGGGTGTGTCAGCAGGTGGACTAGTGGGAGTTACACAGTGTGTCATCAGCTGGACTAGTGGGAGTTATACATTGTGTCATAGCTTGACTAATGGGATTTACACAATGTGTCATCAGCTTGACTTGCGGGAGATACTCTGTTTGTCATCAGCTGAAGTAGTGGGAGTTACACAGTGTGTCATCAGTTGGACTAGTGGGAGTTACGCTGTTTCTCATCAGCTGGACTACTGGGAGCTACACAGTGTGTCATCAGCTAGGCTGGTGGGAGTTACACAGTGTGACGTCAGCTGGACTAGTGGGAGTTACACAGTCTGTTATCAGCAGAACTACTGGGAGTTACACGTTGTGTCATCAGCTAGGCTAGTGGGAGTTACGCTGTTTGTCATCAGCTGGACTAGTGGGAGTTATACAGTGTGTCATAGCTGGATTAGTGGGAGTTACACAGTGTGTCATCAGCTGGACTATTGAGAGTTACGGTGTTTGTCATCAGCTGGACAAGTGGGAGTTGATTAGTTTGTCATTAGCTGGACTAGTGGGAGTTACGCTGTTTGTCATCAGCTAGACTAATGGAAGTTTCATAGTATGTCATCAGTTTGACTATTGGGAGATACATTGAGTTTCATGAGCTAGACTAATGGAAGTTACATAGTATGTCATCAGTTTGACTATTGGGAGTTACATTGAGTTTCATGAGCTAGACTAGTAAAAGTTGCACAGTGTGTTATCATCAGAACTATTGGGAGTTACACGTTGTTTCATCAGCTGGACTTGTGGGAGTAAAGCTATTTGTCATCACTTTGACTAGTAGGAGTTATACAGTGTGTCATAACTGGACTAGTGGGAGTTACACAGTGTGTCATCAGCTGGACTAGTGGGAGTTACGCAGTGTGTCATCAGCTGGACTAGTGGGAGTTGCACAATGTGTCATCAGCTAGACTTGTGGGAGTTACGGTGCTTTCCATCAGTTGGACTACTGGGAGTTACACAGTGTGTCATCAGCTGGACTAGTGGAAGTTACACTGTATGTCCCCAGCTGGACTAGTGGGAATTACACATTCTGTCATCAGCTGAACTATTGGGAGTTACGCTTTTTGTCATCAGCTAGACTACTGGGTGTTACACAGTGTGTCATCAGCTGGACTAGTGGGAGTTACTCAGTGTGTCATCGTCTGGACTAGTGTGAGTTATACATTGTGTCGTACCTTGACTAATGGAATTTACACAGTGTCATCATTTTGACTAGTGGGAGTTACACGTTGTGTCATCATCTTGACTAGTGGGAGTCACACGTTGTGTCATCATCTTGACTAGTGGGAGTTGGCTGTTTGTCATCAGTTGGACTTCTGGGAGATACACAGTGTATCGTCAGCTGGACTAATGGGAGTTACACAGTGTGTCATCAGCTGGATTCCTGGGAGTTACACAGTGTGTTATCAGGTGGACTAGTGGGAGTTACACGTTGTGTCATCAACTGGACTAGTAGGAGGCAGGCTGTTTGTCATTAGCTGGACTAGTGGGAATTATACAGTGTGTCATAGTTGGATTAGTGGGAGTTACACAGTTTGTTATCAGGTGGACTAGAGGGAGTTTCGCTGTTTGTCATCATCGGGACTAGTGGGAGTTATATAGTGTGTCATAACTGGATTAGTGGGTGTTACACAGTGTGTCATCAACTGGACTTGTGGGAGTTGCTCTCTTTGTCATCAGCTGAACCACTGGGAGTTTCACAGTGTGTCATCAATTCTACTAGTGGGAGTTGCACAGTGCGTCATCAGCTAGACTAGTGGGAGATACACAGTTTGTCATCAGCTGGACTAGTGGGAGTTACACAGTGTGTTATAAGCTAGACTATTGGGAGGTACATAGTGTGTCATCAGCTGGACTTGTGGGAGTTACACATTGTGTCATCAGCGGGACTAGTGGGAGTTACTGTGTTTGTCATCAGCTGGACTAGCGGGAGTTACTCAGTATGTCATCAGCTGGACTCGTAGGAGTTACGGTGTTTGCCATCAGCTGAATTGGTGGGAGTTACACAGTGTGGTTTCAGCTTGATTAGTGGAGTTACACTGTTTGGCACCAGATGGACTAGTGGGAGTTACACATTGTGTCATCAGCTGGGCTATTGGGAGTTACATAGTGTGTTTTCAGCTGGACTATTGGAAGCTAAGCCGTTTGTCATCAGCTGAACCACTGGGAGTTACGCGGTGTGTCATCAGCTGGACTAGTGGGAGTTACGCTGCTTTCATCAGCTAAACCACTGGGAGTTACACAGTATGTCATCAGCTGGACTAGTGGGAGTTGCACAGTGTGTAATCAGCTGGACTATTTGGAATTACGCTGTCTGTCACCAGCTGGACTAATGGGAGTTACACATTGTTTCATCAACTGGACTACTGGGAGATACACAGTGTTTTTTTAGATGGACTATTGGGAGTTACGCCGCTTGTCATCAGCTGGACTAGTTGGAGTTACACAGTGTGTCATCGGCTGGACTAGTGGGAGTTACACAGTGTGTCATCAGCTGGAATAGTGGGAGTTTTAAAGTTTGTCATAGCTGGACTAATGGGAGTTACACAGTGTGTCATCACCTGGACTACTGGGAGTTACACAATGTGTCGTCAGCTAGACTAGTGGGAGTTACACAGTGTGACATAGTTGCACTTTTGGGAGTTGCACAGTGTGTCATCATCTGGGTTAGTGGGATTTACGCTGTTTGTCATCAGCTGAACTAGTGGGAGTTACACAGTGTGTCATCAACTGGTCTAGTGGGAGTTACTCTGTTTGTCATCAGCTGGACTACTGGGAGTTACACAGTGTGTCATCAGCTGGACCAGTGGGAGTTACACAATGTAAACATTACCTGACTAGTTGGAGTTACAAAGTGTGTCATCAGCTGGATTAGTGAGAGTTACACATTGTGTCATCAGCTGGACTAGTGGGAGTTACACAGTGTGTTATCAGCTGGACTAATGGGAGTTACACAGTGTGTCGTCAGGTGGACTGATAGGAGTTACCCAGTGTGTCGTCAGCTCGACTAGTGGAAGTTACACAGTGTGACATAGCTGGACTAGTGGGAGCTACATCGTGTATCATCAGCTGGACAAGTGCGAGTTACATTGTTTGTCGTCAGCTGAACGAGTAGGAGTTACACAGTGTGTCATCAACTGGATTATTGGGTGTTACATAGTGTGTCATCAGCTGGACTATTGGGAATTACATAGTGTGTCATCAGATAGACTAGTGGGAGTTACACAGTGTGTCATCAACTGGACTTGTGGGAGTTACGGTGTTTGTCATCAGTTAGACTACTGGGAGTTACACAATGTGTCATAAGCAGGACTAGTGGAAGTTACGCGGTGTGTCATCAGTTAGACTAGTAGGAGTTACACAATGTGTTTTCAATTGGACTAGTGGGAGTTACGCTGTTTGTCATCAGGTGGACTAGTGGGAGTTACACATTGTGTCATCACCTGGACTCGTGGGAGTTATAATGTGTGTCATAGCAGGACTAGTGGGAGTTACACAGTGTGTCATCAGCTGGACTAGTGGGAGTTACACAGTATGACATAGCTGGATTAGAGGGAGTTACGCTGTTTGTCACTAGCTGGACTACTGGGAGTTACATAGTGTGTCATCAGCTGGTCTAGTGGGAGTTACACAGTGTGTCATCAGCTGGACTAGAGAAAGTTACGTTGTTTGTCATCAGCTGGACTAGTGGGAGTTTCACAGTGTGACAGCAGCAGGACTGTGAATTCACAGAATCCCAAAGCAGAGTTTGAGACTTCCATTTAACTCATGCTAAGGTTAGATCACATGACTTTCCTCTGTATTTGTCAAGCTATTTTCATTTGTTCTTTCATCTGTAATGATGATGAGGCAGAACTAGCAATTATATTATTCTGATAATCTCACAGAGAGAGGCAAGCTTTTACTTGCCAGGGTTCGAGTTCTGCCTCCTTACCTTCACTGGTATCCGTGCAGTTTAAAGTTGCCTGAGTATGACAGCAGCCCCCTAGGGCATGAAGGCCTGACCTTTGACCTGATGCTAAAGTCAGAGGTAAGTCCATCATATCCAATGTTGGTGACCCTCAAAGGTCAGTCCTTCATGTTGCAGGGTATACTACCCTCGTGCTTAAGGGGCGCACCGCCGTCCTCAATAAAGACCTTCCTTCCGTGCTCGAGGGTCCTACCTTCTCGCTTACTCTTCAGTCCATCAAATTCGAAGGTCGTCAGCTCGTGCTAAACGGTCAGTCCTCGTGCTCAAGGGTCGTTCTGTCTTGCTCAAGGGTATTACACTCGTGCCTAGCAGTTCCGTTGTCTTGCTGAAGGATTGTCCTTTAATGCTGAGGGATCGCGTTATTGTGCTCATGGGTCGTATCTTCCTGCTCATTGGTCGTTCCATCATAAAAGTCAAGCCTCCGTGATCAATGGTCATTTCTCATGCTGAAGGGTCGTATCTTCGTGCTGATAGAGTTGTGCTGCCTAGCTCCACGATCGCACCCTCGTGCTCAAGGGTCGTTCCGTCATTCCCCAAAGTCGTTCCGTTATGCCTGAGAGTCGCACCCTCGTCGTCAAGGGTCGTTCCTCCGTGCTCATCGGTCATTCCTCACGTTCGTGGGTCATATTCTAACTCTCAGGAATCGTGTCCTCGCACTCGGGAGTTATGCCGTCGTCTTCAAGGGTCTCATTGTGAAACTGCGGTGTCTCAAGGCTGTTCCCTCGCGTTCAAGGGCCGCAGCCTCTTCTTAAAGGGGTATACACGGGAGAGTCGTCAGGAGTCTCAGTTTTTCCACATCATTGATTTTATATCGGAATTCAGTTTGTCGTGAATATATTGTAAGTCGGGCACGCTTGACAGTCGGGAGAAATCGGTATGAATTACGTAGTCGATAGGGTGAAATCGGAAGCCTATAACCGGTCGGTGATGGAGTATAATTCGTGCATAGATAAAATTTTACCTTTAGTTTTATTCGTTGTTCTTATTTCTATTCTCATCCTGTTATAACCGACATCAATTCCTATCAAAACTGACCAAATGATGTTAGATTTTGCTATTGTTTTCTCTGGGGGATTTTGGTCCAGTTGGACTGAACTGCTCGGTAAGTTGGTCCAACGTATTGGGTCATGGCCCACTTGGGTCAGCGGTTCACTTGGTTTGGTCATCGTCCACTTTGGTCAGTGGTTTACTTGGTTTGGTCATGGCCCACTTGGGTTAGTGGTTCACTTGGCTTGGTCATGGCCCACTTGGGTTAGTGGTTCACTTGGCTTGGTCATGGCCCACTTGGGTCAGAGGCTCACTTGGTTTGGTCATCATCCACTTGGGTCAGTGGTTCACTTGGTTTGGTCATCGCCCACTTGGGTCAGTGGTTCACTTGGTTTGGTCATCGCCCACTTGGATCAGTGGTTCACTTGGTTTTGTCATGACCCACTTCGGTCAGTGGTTCACTTGGATTGGTCATGACCCACTTGGGTCAGTGGTTCACTTGTTATGGTCATGACCCACTTGAGTCGGTTGGTTCACTTGGTGTGGTCATCGCCCACTTGAGTCAGTTGGTTCACTTGTTATGGTCATGGCTCACTTGAGTCAAGGGTTCACTTGGTTTGGTCATGACCCACTTGGGTCATTGGTTCACTTGGTTTGGTCATGGCCCACTTGGGTCAGTGGTTCATTTGTTTTGGACATGACCCATCTGGGACAGTGGTTCAGTTGGTTTGGTTATGGCCCACTTGGGTCAGTTGTTTCGGTTGGTTTGGCCATGTCCCGCGGGGTCGGTTGTCCCCAAACTTTTGCACTCCTAAATATTTCCGGTTGTATCATATTATACCATATTACTGTCTGGTAGAGTGTGGAGAAAAGTTGTGTTTGTAAATCAGTTACAAACTACATATTAGTCGATGTTCAGTTATCTGAGTTGAAGTACTGACCATAATGTCTTTTGTAATAATTCTCTTCATTGTGGTACCAAGGTAATGCACCTTTATCATCGAGTATCACGTATGACTGAATATCCATCATTTTTAAAGCTTGATCATGGATATTGTGTATTGTCTTTGCGTATGGTAAAGGCTTTTTTAACATGTGTGCAACGTAGGTAGGAGCCTTTGGCCGAAGGGATCTAACCTGGCTTACGATGACGGGACTTTGAACGTAACCCCTAAGGTTAGATCTCAGGCCAGGCCATCATACCCACGGGTCGTTTTATGATGTTCATGAGATCGTACAATCGTGCTAAAAGTCTGACAGACTAATGTAGATATTGGCAAGGTACTTTGCTGGGATGTGGATATAACAATATACAGTCAGTGCTGAGGGAGGCTGGTCAAGTTGGCTGGCTGGTCCTGTCCCTCCTAAATACTGTAATGACTTTGCTGGTGGCTGAGGAAGGATGTTTCTCCTCACCAGGTGTTAGCCAGGACACCGTGTGCGACTAACTTGCAAGAAACCATAACCATCGTGACGTTAGAGACGACAGAGAGTTAGGATGCATAATGCTGCCTACGACAGCTCAGTCATGCATGATACGTTTGCTGGACATTGGGTCAGTGTTGCTCTTCCCAGCCCGGCACACCGACTCCGTACCGTGAGAGGCACCTCCCAGTTGCTGTGTCGGAGGTTTGAAGTTGGTGCTATTGTCTAGAATGAGTATGTACCCACTTACGAGTACTTAAGATGCGATTTTTCCATGAGAGAGAGAGAGAGAGAGAGAGAGAGAGAGAGAGAGAGAGAGAGAGAGAGTGTGTGTGTACCTACCTATGAGTACATACGACGAGATTTTGTTGGAGAGGAAGGGATAGCGCATGGCGTTCACCGCTTGTCTTGCTTTTTCTATCGTACTGTATCCTTCAGCGACTGGTATCAGTCATGACTGTAATCTTTTAAATGTTTCAGTAGTCACTCTGGCATATTCCTTAATCCTCTAGGAATTACACTGAATAATCTTTAAAGCTTCTTTGCTGGATATTCATGTATTTTTGTCCGATATCTTTTTAGGATGTTTTCATTTTGAAAGGATCTTAGATTTATGCGCTCTGTTTGTTACCGAGAATGAATTAACTCTTCTTTCCGTTGTATAATTTTCTTTAAAGCCTATTGTGATGGCTCATGTATTGCAGTCCATCACTTTTACTTGAGAAGTTTTTCTGTATTCCTTCTAACATGTCTATTTCCATCAGTTTAATTGCTAACCACACAATGCAGTAACATTCTGTTTTACTTATACATATTTCAAATAATTCCATCATCGACATCCGTCCCTTGTTGAGAGTTCTCATTCTCTGCTACACAATCATATCAGTATGTCCCTGAAAGTGAAATTCTACCATTACAGTACTTCCCAAGGCTTTGACATTTTCTTCGCATACAATTTCTTACTCTGTCGGGTCTTTGTAGTAAGGCGCTGTTAATCATACAGGGGTTCTTTTATTCAAATATTCCCGCATTAAGTCGTTGGGGATCTCTTTCACAATACTTTATACGTATATTATCCAGGTGGATTTATAGTTTCCCTTAATACTCTATCATCTAGAGTCATCCTTACTTTCTGTCATCTGCAGTACATCTGATCAGAGTATCCCTTACATCATTGTCTATATCCGATGCAATAATTACAGTCTCACGCATTGTAATGTTCCTTGCAGTACGCACGAAAGAGCATCTTCAACGTGCATGGTTCCATTTGCTACTACGCCATTTTCTCTGTTGGTTGAAATCTTTTTTACGCACACTACTGGTTTTATGTTGCCGGATGTTTTAACAGCCCTCCATGAATTACTATGTCAAAGGTGGTGTTTATTCTTATTCCAACATAAACACACCTGTTGCTCGCCTCAAGGACCTTGAATCCCCAAATTTTGATGTTATGTGGCTCAAGGTCTGTCTCCCTACTACCTCACTTGTCCTCTGTTTCGCCAACTGCTCCCCTAATTCTACAAACTTTGTATCCTTCTTCGACTATCTAAACTCCTGCCATGAGACTGTGACATCCTCT
>JAYMFT010396374.1:0-12467 GCA_038088735.1 Panulirus argus
TATGCACCACACATATATATATACATATCAACATATACATATATACATACATACACATACATATACACACATGTACAATTTATTTATGTATTGTAATTATTTCTGTGTGATGGTGTTTTAATTGGACAAAATTTTGCATAGAAAACTGTCATAATTATGATAAAGCAGTAGCCCTCCACAACTGCAAACACCTGAATGTCTGGAGCTAGTGTGTATGTACTTTCCAGATAAAACTACAATATTGTTGGAAACCAAGAAGATATTGTGGCATCCAGCCTTAAGCCATCTGTATATTTTAGACTGTAGATTGACTTTGTCTTGGCTCATCATAGGACGTTTGGAGTGTCTACTGGTGCTTTTTCTCACTCAGAGCAAGAACAACTAGGTTCCTGTCCATAAACAGAGTACATGTCTATCCCTTCTTGTCTTCTTAGTTACATCCACACACTGGCCTCTGTGGTATAACAGTTAGCGTTACTGACAGTGAATCAGCATGGGCCCACATAGGTTTGAATCCTGGGCATGGTAGTCAGCCCACAGCCAATCCCGGCACTTCGTCCTTCCCTCAGGGCTGGTCAGTTAATGGATACCTGGCTTAGGTTGGGATGTGTGTGTGTGTATTCACGTATGGTATATATATTCAGCGTTAAGAAACTGGGCAACACGAATGTAAAACTCACCGTAACACATAAGTAGTAATCATACATATCAGGCACCTTAACCTGAGCCTTCAAGGATGAGAACCCATGCCTGGTTCCTTCTGTTCCCACTTTTAGAAACTGTAATTCAAGGAAGGAGAAGGTTTCCAACACCACTCTTTACCCCTTTTAGTTGTCTTCTACAATATGCAGGGAATATGTGGGTTGTATAAGTTTTCCTCTGTACTCATGAGAAATTATAAACATAACGTAGGGTAATAAGGGTGATATTTTAATATATTATTTAATATTTAAAAATGATATCAGAGCCTTAATATCAGTATTTTTTTTTTTTTTTTTGCAGCTGAAGCACTTAAGAAGGAGATAAGTGACTGGATTGCAGCTAAGAATAACCCTAAAAGTGCATCTTGAGGGCAGGATGGTGATAGCTGGACTTGTTGTATGTGTTGTGGTGTTCAAGCCAGGTGACCATTCATTACCTTAGCAAATCAGTGTGGCTGGTAATACCTCTCAGTGGTAAACTGTCATGTGTGGATGTGAGATGTACACCACGAGAAGTAAAGAATGTGGTTACTCTAGCCAAAGTAGGGCTAAATAGACTATGACTGTACAATTACTTGTGTTCCATCAGTACAGAAATGTTTATTTTCATTAAAACTTAAAATGAACAAGAATATGCAGCAGATTGTTTCTGAAATTTATGTCACATACATTAATTTCACTGACTGCTTTACATATGACAATGGAATATCTGAGAATATTGCTTTTCTCACATCATTTTTAAAATGCAGAACAAAAACAATTTCAAGTCAAACTGTGTAGGTCTTCATACATTTTTCTCTTCTGTTATTATCTAGTATGTGAAATAGTGGCAGCATATGTTGTGCACTGATGCAAGAGATAAATAGGCTGAGAGTGGTCTTTAGGGATGAAGAAAAATGCTGTGAGACCTAATCAGGTGTATTCATCGCTATTCCTCATCTCGCTGCAGTCATTCACAAATCCATCACCATCTTGTGATATATGAGACACATTTGTTATTTATAAATAATGCGTTACATCATGTGCAAAGTATGTAAGAATATATTCTGGTGATGAGGCTCATGGTTGTATGGGTTTCATCTTTAGAAAAACTTGGCTAGCAATATGATGTGTTCTTGACCCTGACATAGTGCATGTGCTCAGATGAAGATTGGTTCATAATCATGGCCTTAGACTCTGGATATGTGTGAATTAACTTTTCAAATAAGGTTGTAACTCTGTACTTCATCTGGGCTATGCACATGATTGCAGGAGTTTCAAAAGACTTTAATGAACTGTGTACATGCATTGCGTAACTGATGATCAGTTGCAAAGGATTTTTGAAAATTTCAAAGAATTATAATTTTTGACAATGAGTGAGATGGAAGGGGAAAGTAATTACAAAGAATGTGTCCATGTCTTCTTTACATAGCAGTTACTCATTGCTCATCTGGTCAAGTGGACTCACTTTTAAACCCGTGTTGAGGTGGCTGATAGTATCCAAGAAATGATACACAGATTGTTTGTTTTGTACAGTATATAATTTTTATTTGGCAGATGGATTCTGATCCTCATTGATGCACCCTAAAAGACAGCTATTTATAACACACTGTCCGTATTTCACTTTTTTATCATTTTTACACAATTTCTCACCCACAGGACAACAGCCTCTGGGTTGAGGGCTTGACCAGTTTGGGGATACATGACTGAGGGACATGCATAACAGTTTGTTAAGTATCTAAACAGAGCCCAGGTTGTATGAAGGTGGAGCCTAAATGAGACCTAGTTAGGATCCAGTATAGCCTGAGTAGGACTCATTTTTTCAGGATGTATTAATTACGGTGCTGAGTGAGGTTTTTGCATGGTAATCACATACTGAATTCAGTAAACAGCCTTCTTGGTGTAGACAGATGGATTTTCGCTAGCTTGATGAAGGATATCTGAAATCTTTAGCTCTTAAAATCTGATCCCATAAGTGAGATGCCATGTGCAGCACTAGAATGCACCATATTTTTAAAAATATAAGATTTATATTGCTCATATTAAAGTATGCATAATGGTGGTTGTTTATCCTTCCTAGCCTTCAGACTTATGCTGACCTGGATTACAGTGGTTATTTAGCTGCTCTTGTCTCTTAGACTTGTCACAGCATGCATAACAGTGTTTTAGCCGTCCTGGTCCTCAGACTTGAGTTTGTGTGACTAACAGTGGTTGTTCAGTGGCTGTGGTCCTCTGATTTATCATGTACATTACTGTGGCTGTTCATCCATCTTGGTACTCATAAGCTGTGTTTGTAATGGGTTGATCAGGGATCTTGGTTCTCATACTTATGTTGGCATAGGTGATGATACAAGCATCCTGGTCCCATATGCCTGTGAGCAAACAGTAGTTGTGCTGCAATCCTGATCCTCATAGTGCTGATCACAGCGATGGTTTTACAGCCATCATGATCCTTATACTTGTGCTTGTTGACAAGATTGTGGTTTTTGCAGCCATTCTGGTCATTACATTTGCTACTGAGCTTAGCAGTGGCTGCACAGCTGTCATGGTCCTCTGACTTATTGTGGTGTATATAGAAGTGGATGTGCAGACTGAGAATTACAGTGGTGGGTGCATGACACTGGTTCAACCTTCCTTTTTGTTCCCACATATGTGAAACAATTGGTTTTCAGCAATCTTGGTCTTCAGAATGTGCTAGTGTCTATGAGAATGGTTGATGATCCTTCCATGTTCTCAGACTTGTGCTGATATGCCTAAAAGTGATTGCTAGACCATTTCATATATCAGATTTTTACTGATGTGCATAACTGGTTGGCAGACCATCCTAGTCCTCAGAATTTGAGTGGTTTGCATATATCATTGGTTATTAAGCCATCCTGGTCCTTTGACTAAGGTGGGTGTGCATATTAGTACTTGTGCAGCTATACTGATCCTCAGACTTGTGCTGGTGAGTATAACATTGGTTTTGCAGCCATACTGGCTTAGAGATTTGTACTGGTGAGTGTAATAGCAGTTGCACAGACGTCCTAGTCCTCAGACCTATGGTGGTGAGCATGATAAAGGTTTTGCAACCAACCATGCTGATAGGCTGCATAACAGTGGTTGATCAACCATCATGGTCCTTATCTTGTGCTGGTGAGCATAACAGTAGTTGTGCGGCTGTCATGGTTCCAAAGTGCTAATGGTGTGTATCTTGGTTGTGCAGCCATCCCAGTCCTACCGAGTGGGCTTGCATAACAGAGGTTGTTCTGGCATCTTATGCCCTCAGGCTTGTGGTGGTGTGCATACCAGTGATTAATCAGCAATCCTGGTATCTCGGTTCCCAAACTTGTCAATTCCCTGGCCTGAAGTTTACTGCCTATCTTGTGAGGAAGTTGGTGTAAGGAATTTTACCTTGTAGCTTTAACTTCTTCAGACATGTTGTAAATTGAAGGATTTGAACTGTTTAAAATGTGTAAGCCTAAAATTTAATAAATCCTTTAGTATAATTTCTCTTTTATTTTGAGGCTGTTTTACACTCATGTCAACAGTCTCTGTCTTGAACAAGAACAAACCAATTAGTAGTATCATCTTGTGCCACTGCATATTCCAAAATATTATTGTAGTCTTCAAACCATTAAGCTGCTTTTCTTATTAGATACTGCATCATAAATCTTTTTCCCTCATGTTACCATGCTTTATCATTATTTATATTTATCTTTCACCGTTTAATGATGAATATTTATGTCAAGGTAAAGCAAAAGGGTGCTTCAAATATGTATTCATCCATCAGTTAATGAATACATAGTAAGTAACCCCAGGACTCCTTTTATGTGTGTAGTTTGCATTTGAGGCCACAGTCATGCAGGAACAGGATACAGTGGGCTCCTTTGGGACAGTAAGGGTCTCAATGACACTGTACTCCTTAACATTCACTGATGAGGATACACCTTTGTTGAAGGTGATTTCTCATGTGGTGTTACCACATGCAGACATGGATTGGGAAGATGTGTGTATTTACCTTACCTTACCTTTCAACCTCAGGACCCTCTTCTGTGGGGTTCCTACAGTGCTCAAGAAGCCTGCCATGTTCACTAAGAATTACAGTGATATGGTGTGCTTGTCTTTCTGATGTGAGTGTAGGATGTGAGGAGTGTTTGTTTGTTATCTTCAGTGTAGAAGTTACATCTTGGGGTAATATTAAGGGTCTTGTGACATGTTAAATCGATGGTTGTAATGTTGTAAAGATAGGTGGAACTTCACAAAGAATAAGAAGGCATTTTTTATAGTGATGATTAGTGTTAGCTGCACAAGAAGACAAATGGGAGTTGACAGTAAGGAAGGCAGATGTGGAAATAGTAACAAAGATGTGAAAAGGAGATGGATTGAAAATTTGAGGGACTGCTGTATGCATTACTTGACAGGGAGATAAATGTGGCTTGTTTAGGATGAGCAAAGTCATGGCAAATGGGATGGTGAAGAGAGATGAGGTAATAAATGCCTTACACTGTATGAAAATAGGTTAAGCATTGGGATTGGATGGGACTACTATTGAGTTTCTTGAAAAAAGGACTGATGATGTTATTTTTTAGTGTGGATGAGGAATATATAGCCCAAAGGGAAGGTTGTTTAGAACCGGTAAGAAGCATGTATTATACCCTTGTCTCAAGGCAATGGGGATAAAATTGAGTTGCAAGTCTGTTGAGTATACCTGTTAAGGGGTATAGGAAAGCAATGACAGAGAAAGTGGTTTCGTGCACAAATTATTTGACTGGGAAGGAGCAATGTGGTTTCTGGAGAGCTAGAAGATGTGAGGATGTGATATTTAAAGAATATGTAAGAAATACTTGCAGGAAGAGAGTAACTTGCCTGCAGCAGTCATGGATCTGGAGAAAGTGTATGGTAGATTTGAAAAACGTGCTTCATAGAAGGTCCTATGGAAGTGTGGGGTATATGGAAAGTAACTAAATGCAGTGAGTCTTTGCAGCCAGGAGAGTTAGGCATGTGTGAAAAATGGAAGAGAGGAGGATGAGTGGTTTCTAGTGAAGACAGGTCTGCATCAAAGATGTTAGATGTCACCACGGCTGTTTAATCTGTACGTAGACAGAGTGATATGGGAGGGAAATGTAAGGATCTTCAAGCAAGTGAGAGTCTAAAGCACTGTATGCTAGAGGTATTGGGGCATGGAAAGTAAATAATTTTTTTGCTGTGTGCAGACAAGACTCCTCTGGTATGAGACTGCTACAAAAAACTACAGAGTTTGGGACAAAGGATGGGGAGAACAAGGATAATGTCCTCTTCATTTACAATAAACTCACACTCAAACTATCCTGCTTCCCCCTATCCTCCATGCACCTCATTCCTTAGTTTTGCTCACAATCACTCGGTTTCCTCCTTTCACACACACTCCCAAACTCTCAACAGGGTCTTTTGTGTTAAGGCAAGGTGGACCGACGAGAAAATGGAGCTACTTGCAAGGAATGAGGTTGAGGAGATGGCAGTTGGGCTCCTCCTGGTAATTTGAATGTATATTAACTAAACGCCAATGTGTTTTATTCCTGATGGTTAATGCAGTCTACTAAAATCTGAGACTGTACGACTACTAGTGGAGAATGAATATTCAAGAAACGGGGTCCCACGAGTGCAAAACCTTCTCCCCGTACAGTACATACGAAACCCCCCCCCCCCCATCCTCTCTACTCAGCTCGCCAAGAAGCAAAAATACGAATACGCGGGCTTCCATGGTACAATGGTTAGTGTTACTGACTATGAGTCTCCGCAAGCCAGTCCGGGGTCGGCCGACCCGCCTGGGTTCGAATTCTGGGCATGGCAGTCATCCTACACCCAACCCAGGTGTTAGTCCTCCCCTCAAGGCTGGTCTCTATATGGGTAGCTGAATTAGGCTTGGGTGCGTGTGTGTGTGTGCATACACACACAGGAGTGCCGACATGTTATATAAACACAAGTGTCAACAAACGGGGCAAAACGAACATAAAACTCTCCCCGCAACACACAAACGGTAATCACCCCCGGTGAGCGCGGCTTGGCGCTCGTCCTAGCTGCAGAAGACGATCAGAGGTTTTAGAGAGCACACCCGACCTGAACGTTTCCTGCTCTGAGCTCGACCGGCGTGGAGCAGCACCATTTAATGTGTTAGTAATACAATGCAGGACTGCATTTAATCCAAGTTTGCATGTTCCGAGGAGCAGAGATATACTGATAATTGCAATGTTCCAAGGAATAAGTAATACACTGACTAAGATCGCTTGAAGACATTTCGATTGCCGTAGAGTGAATGACATCAAACGGATCTGAAGTTAAAATATGTGGACTACCATGGTAGTGACGAGAGGCAGATCCCACACGGCAAGCCCGTGTTCCAGGATCGCTATGAACGTGAGTATACAAACTATTTCTGTAGTAACTGGTTAATTCCTTGAGCACGACTGTGCGACCCTCATACACAAAGTTACGACCATTGACTAAAGAAGGTACGACCTTTGAACACAACTCCACGACCTTAGAGATCAGGTCAAAGGTCAGTCCATCATACCCAAGGCTTGCATCATTGTGCTAAACTGAAATTGAAACTGGCTGGTCTACAACCCACCTTCATCCTGGCAGACACTTTTACAACCCTTCATCATCATGCTGGCCCACAACTTGTCAACAACAGAACCACATCCTCATTCCACAATCTCTAAACAAACTGACTGATACTGAAGTTACAACCTCTTCCTTGCCTCTACTGGAGATGCAACCATTCCTCTTACTTCTACTACAGCTACAACCCTTTCTCTTCTAACACGATTACAACCCTTCCTCTTCCTTGTAATAGGGTTACACCACCACCTCTTGCTTCTCCTGGACCGCAATCCTCCTTTTTGCTTCTAGTGGAGCTACAACTCTCCTCCTTCTGGTTTATACTAGGCCTACAGGTTGACTAGGCCTACAGGTTGTTGAGCTTAAGGCCAGAGAAAGGCTACAACCTTCCTTTTACTTTCAATGGAGCTACAACTGCCTCCTTCCAGTACACAACTTCCCTCGGGAGAGCATCAACCCTAGCAGCGTAGCACTCACGGAAACAGGCTGCACCTTACCATCCCCACAAATCCTGAACCTTTCTCCGGCCTTGTGCTCCACAACCTGACTCAAGTACAACTTGACTTAGCTTATGATTCTATCATTTAAGTCAGTATTTTCATTTCTGATGCTAGTGATGTAGTGCTTTATATATAACTATAATTATTATTATTATTATCATTATTATTATTATTATATTATTATATAAACAGTACCAACAGGATAAACAGAAGCAAGACTAGTAATAGCAAATGTAATTAAGGATAATTACCAAGATGTAAGAAAGTATTAAGAAATAGTAATAGCAGTTGTAGCTCAACTGTTTTTTGAACCTTCAAAGACCTTGGCACTCCATGATATGTAGGTAAAAGCCAACCTAATCACTTCTAGCAATAAGAATCCAGTGCAACTGTTGTAATTTCTGCAGCACCCGTGGCAGCCAGACTGACATGTAAGTACCAAGAACATCATTAGGAACTCCAGATTTATTTAGGAGTGCAAGGTTTACTTAGATGCAAGGACTCGTCTGAGACCCTTGAATCATTTAGAGATGCAAAGAATCTCTGAAAATGTAACATTCATCAGCAGCTGCAAAATATACCTCTGGATATGCAACAGAGCTGACGGACGCCAGATTTAGTAGGAGGTATTAATACCTGGGATCCAGTATGGGATAGAGAGCTAAGAACACTCGACAGGGGACGTCAGACGGGCGCATACGCACCCTCTGAGATGCTAATAACTCCCAGGTACAACGACACTCCACTACGACCCTACTGGTACTTTGTGGCGTTAGAAAGTGTCGAAAGTTGTGGCCAGTATAAATTGTAGCGACCAATGCTGGTGTCTCTTTGGTCCTCTGGACTGTAATTATGAACAGTGTTACCATCCAACACTGCTCCGAATTCTACATGTCCTCCAGGGTAGCCGCTGGCACTAACGTTTCCCTACTTGCCTCCACAACTGGACCTGTTCTTCCTCGACGTCTCTTGTAACCTTAGTCATATATTCCTATCATACATCATATTTTCCTGATATGATGTACAACTGTCAACTGCGTCAATGTTCTCTTTAATATGAAGTCTCTCATTCTTCACTTCTCAATCATCTACGTAAATTATTACAGAGCCATATATATATATATATATATATATATATATATATATATATATATATATATATATATATATACTGGTTGTCCAGCTCCCTGAATCCTGGTGCGAGTCCCAGGCATACCAGCTCTCATTAATACCTGAAAATGTTATCCGGTAACCAATGTAAAAGAGGACGAGCTGATACCCCACACTACACTGGTGCCAAATCCCTAAAAATTCTTTACGAAGCCTCGAAAACAAAGTTTGAAACTCCACCTACCAGAGCATCTGGTCACTTTAAAGATATGATTTGTCATCGGCGGTTTCCTTATAATTCTTAAGTTTCTCGTCACATTCTATGTTGTCATCCACTGGCTCACCATTTTCTCTCAACCTTACTTACACAAGGTTAGGCAAAAGTCCTGATAACGTAATTAAAATCTCGCGTCAGAAACTTAAGGGCACTCAAATACAACGATGCATTTTCCTACATTTTGGTTGAACGCATATTAGGTCATGTATGGGTACATGTACTTAAGTAAATGAATAGAAATACCTTACGTTCCTGAGGAAGGGAGAGAAATAACCTTTAAAGTACCTAGGACGGTGTTGTGCCTGAGAGGGATTTCTGTGTATCCTTTCCTTCCGCCTTCACCTCCCGCGCTGTTGCCAACAGAAAGCCAGAGATGAGTCTGGTAAACAGAGCGAAAAGGCAAACAACAGTGATGGTGCACCTACTGTGAACTTTCTTTTAGTGATGCGGCAAAGCAGCTATGACTACTACCTGACCACTCTCCCAGCTCTCCAGCACTTCGTCTGGCCCACCCACACACACTACAGACACTACCATCATCAGCGAAACACGTCATCTACCCGAAATCCGCCCGTCCTAGAACACGTGCTCTACTGGACTTTCAACTTATTCTTTAATTTCCGATATGATGGGTAATTACCTACCTTCCTTGCATTACTTGTGGATCAATCGTTCTATCCTACAGAAGAAAGGTCGTTGCAGTCATCGGAATAACTACAATTATATATTCTACTGTTCAAGAAACGGGCTTTTTAAATAAACAAGAAATTTTAATGTTCAGCGGGATACGTTACTGCTCGTACATTTTCCCCCTTTCTACATCACGAAAATATATTTATAGAAATGAGCCTCGATGGTTGAAAGAATAAATAAAAAAAAAAATAGAAAGTCGTAAGGTTTTGAAGATCTGGAAATATACGGGGTTAAAAGAGCTAAACTGATGAACTTCATCTAATCCGTACCGCCTCTCTGGCTCAATTAAACTAGTGTGACAATGTAAGCCATCAAGCCAATGCCCCTTCGACCCGTTTAAAGAACCAAGAACACGGGTTTTCTGTATTTTGATGGATATGTACCGACGCTGTCCAACGCTCATACCGTTTCTTTTGGCTGCAGTGATGCTACAAAATTCTGAACATTGCCCAGGATCAAGGATTTCTTGAAACAAATCAGAACGTAAAAGAAGCAGTAACTATCTTTCCGCGAACAAGTGAAGCACGAAATACCCAAAGGCGTTACTTCAAGCCAATCATGTGCAAAGGAAAGTTTGTCCAGCATAAATTTTAGTATAATGTTTTACGCATTCATTGTCTAAAAATGAGAAATGAAAACGAGAAAACATTAAATTTACGATAAACAATGTAAGCAAAATAATTATACTGATTTGTGATTGCTAAAGAAGTCAACGTTCATTACACATGTTCACGCAGTTTAAAGTTATTCGAAAGTATATGCTGTTGAGTTACTAAATATAAGCAAAAAGTAAAAAAATGCCACAATTACAAAAGCTTCAAGAGAAATAGGATCTCACTACACAAACAATCGTCCCAGGACACTATCTAAAAAAAAAAAAAAAAAAATGCAAATCCCCTCCCCCTCAAAAAAAAAAAAATCTTCCTTTCCTACATCGGAATGCATATTTGTACGAATCTGACTAACTATAACAACTCTTCCTCTATACAGTAATTTGATCATCACCATTTGCAGTATACAGTTCCTCAAAACTAAATGCCCTAACAAACAGGTACTAACTTACAACACACGCTACTTTATAAAGTGTACTTGCGATGATGGTCTGCAGCCCAGGTAATGCGCTTTCTCAGGGTAAAAATCTGGAGCATTTATCTTTACCTAATGAACTGGTTACCATTAATCTGAAAATGAGACTGAAAGTCACAGCTGTCCTGTCTAAACTCACTAAAGATGAATCCATATCTACATGGTAATCATTACACATGGGTCCATATTTGCAGTGAAGCTCCAAGAATTTAAATCCATATTTTCAATCGGTTCTCTTTGCACAGATGATCTTTTACTACGTCCAATAACTTCATCTAAAAAAGAAAAAAACATCAAACTGCCATAAACCCAAAGTAATTTAATATGCACACTATATTAGAAAAAAGATGAAGTGTATGAAATTATTAAAGGAATGAGATTCCAGTTACGTTCTTTCGGAATTTCTATAATCTCAATCACCGTGGCCATTAATAGGGATTTTCAGCTAGTTATCCTGTCCTATATCTGTCTTTGCATATGCACGTTTCTTCTGCTGATACTCTTATCTTTAACAGCACACCCTACCGTCGGACAAAATTGATAATCATAGAATAAAAGCGCCTGATAGCTGTGATTTGCTCTTTAAAAGGTCGCTAGCCAGTGAATTCAACAAATAATGAATGGTTTTCTGCACAAATGTATTTGCTGTTTTCTCTTGTGAGAAAGTTGGCTGTTGCCCGAGGTGGGGACGGGGAAAAGTACCTCGGTATTTTTTCTAACAGGATAATATACGTAGCCTAATAATTATACGTTGTATATTTGACGTATATATAATCTCGCTTAAGAAAAAAAAAAGGGAAATAGAAATTAATCAGTTGCACAGTTATACGGAGACTTTACTCCTTAAATACAAAAAGTTATGAGAAGTGAAAAAGGGAAGAAAACTCCCAGTTTACAGTGCCAACTGCACAATTCCTTTGCGGGATCTTTAAAATGGCAAGTGTTGCCTGTTCCAACTACAGCTGTACGAACATATTCCGTACATACGTAGGCATACCCAAATGACGTGGTAGCCTATCAAAGCGACAGATTATTGGGTATGAAGCCAATTCACCCATTATCAAAACTTCCTAAACTGACATGAAATACAAGACACTAAGCAGTAAGATGTATTAATAACATATACTACACCGTAAATGGTAACAATAGAGGGAGAAAGTGTGCTGTGATGGCAGGTGGCGGTTGACACCAGAGCCAGATGTTCAACAACCCCGGGCGAGTATATACCAACCATCCACCGCCCGTAGGTTACTCGCTCAAATTTGGCTCCTACTGTTCTCGCTCTTAAAATCGCCGTGTTGATTATCATAAGGCGTCAGATTGCTACTTGTCTGCATTTTCGGCACCTAGCGCGTGTCTTTAACAATCACCACCCTAATATACTGGTCTTGTCAATTTTAAGTGGTATGTGCAGGAGTGCCCTTTTAGTCGTCTAGTTCCCTACGAAAGTTACTTCTGCCAATATATCTATCCGTCTATCTATCTATATATATATATATATATATATATATATATATATATATCATACTTGATCGCTGT